>FIZT01045436.1:0-12766 GCA_900065295.1 Paracoccus marginatus
TTAAATACGCGATATGTACTTGAATAGCCGTTTCAAATTGATTGCTTTTATCATACTGCATGACGAAATCTCGAAATGAAAGTTCAACAAGACCTTTCTCTCCGCTACCAAAATCAGCCTTTAGTTCTACAGTGAACACAGGAACTTGGAAATTGACTAAAAAAAAACCAAACGAAAACATTAAAATAATGTACTCGTTTGAATGATCTAATATTTGAGAAATTATTACCATTATAAAACACATGAGAGACGTCATAAGTTAAGCTTCTACGCACGTTCAACGAAGAATGCCTTTGAAGCATTTTCGCTCGTAATGCAGGGTCTAAATCGAGAGCTGACACATTGCTACGGAGTTCACTTTCTTCAGCAATATTTGGAAGCAATGTAGTGGATAGTTCAGCCGAGTACCCGTCGGTTCCACCAACGCTACCTTCATCAGTCGTATATAATACATTATTCACGGTTTCGATTAATTGTTCGTACTGCTGTCTGGTTAACGAAAATTTCAAAGGTGTTGTAATTTTCCCGCAAATCTAACAAAAAGTAAAATAGTTTACTACGAATGCACCTTAATAAATAGAAAATACTAATTTTTCAATTCTTACAAAAATACTCTCTGATTTATCATCAGTTTTCACGATATCCCCAAAACACATTTCTTGTCCATTCATCTTCAAGTCTCTTTCAACGAAAAGCTGAATGACCGTATCGTGCAATATAGGCTTGCCCTCAGTTTTACAATCATATATATCCTCAGCCTTCATTGACGGAGGGCAATCACCAATTAATCTAGAAAATTCAAGTAGAACATGTGAGATATCTTGATAACGTCAATTTGAAACTTCTTCAACTTGATACACTTACGGAATGCTATCGCCTTTGAAAGTCAGAACTTGTATTTTATTTTCAATATTCAGAGAATACAAATTCATATCTCTAATTTCGAAATTATATCTGTCCTTCACTGTCCATAACGATCCACGATCTCCGGTTACCTCATCGCTGTCTTCGTTATTAATATAAATACGTCCAAGATGGGCAACTAGAACTTCATAGCTAGTTGCAAATCTGGGTAAGATAATGGTGGGACTCTCAATCACCAAATCCAATCTTGGCAAAATCAAAAAAATTTCAACGTATTAATTAGTCTGCGTTTCTCCCTGTCGAAAATGCAAAGAAACATCTTAAAGCTACCTAATTTTGATCGGATATGCATCGTAATCAGCTGGACTCATAGTATTATACGAAGTGTTCAACTCAGTCGGTACATCGATAGACGGACTGTACATCCATTGTTTGCGAGGTGTGGGTGGTAGCAAGTCCGTAATAGATCCATGCAGAGAATGTCTATTCGAAGTTGATAAACTTTGAGCCAACGCTTCAGCGCTGAAATTTATCACAAAAGGTCATTTTTTCATTATAAAAATTGCATTAGAAAGAAAAATTTACCGAGCATGAACTAATCCTAAAGCCATTTCTGTCGCTGCAGACCCAATCGATCTGGCGAGATTTTTCAAATATTGCTTAAACTCAGTCGCGTAATTGCTGAGTTCAGCTACAAAATGAGGAGCGTGCGTATACAAAGCTGACGAAAATTTCACTTTAATTTGAGCGGAATCTGAAAAATTTTTGAAAAAAATAAATTTCAACGAAATATTTTTTAATTAGAATAAAATTAGAGAAATGATTAATACCTTGATCGTGATCGCTAAACTTGTTACTTAATGATTTTTTCAAAGTAAAGTTCAACGCTTGAACGTGATCTGTTGATGGTGCGAACGATTTTTCGGGATGATTTTTATTCTTTATGTTATAAATATCAGCACTGAGATGTTCAAATAAAGCACTGGGTCTTTTTTCACGACTAACAATACATCGTTCAGCCTTGAGTGGATCTTGACCAACACTAAAAATTCGCTGATGAACATGCCCTTCTGATGTGAGATCGAGCACTTGTAACCCTCCAAGTGACCCTTCGACAAATAAATTATCCCCTGAAAAAAATTAATCAGCCGTTTAAATGATCAAAAAAATTAAATAGAAGGCTTCCTCAAATACTATGTACACCTTACCAACAGTGGCATGAATTTTGGCATCGGTCATCGTTGAAGTAGCGATTTTACGAGCGACAGCCATTCCCGAATCTAATGTCACTGATCTCAATAATAATATATTTAAGCGATGAAAATCGAATGTCAATTCAGTCTTCGTTAAAGCTGGGGTAGGAGTCGAAAATAATTTTTGAGAATCTCCGAGAGTCGATTTTCTACCAGCTTCTTCGTCCACAGGCGACGACGCCGGAATGTTTTCGGTGAAGGATGGCTTCGAAGTTTCTATTGAAATTACAAAATATTACTTTTTCCGCTACAATATTTCCTAAATACGAAATTCATCTTACCAAAATGAGGATATTTAGAATTGAAATTAAGCAATGACATAACTCTTCTGGTAAAGCTAATTAATTCGACGATTGTTTCTTGATTAGCTGAAATAAAACGCAATTCAGACATGCAGTAGCACATTTAAAACTGTAATTCGAGATTCGACTAAAAACACACCAACGACATCCAGGTTATTAAACTGAATAGAAGCAATTTGCATATCTTCGTCGAGTTCTTCATTCAAGCTATCTTTACTTTTAACGAATACAATATCAACTAAAATCAATGCTTCGGAATCGGAAAATGTTGGCAAGGCTGTCATTCCAGAGATAGCCTCACCCATTGGCGAAGCCGACACCATTTTCATCGGAGTGGAATCTATAAAAAATTTAAAAATAGTACTAGGATAGTATATAATTTTGATTAAAATTTAAAAATATATTTCTCATACCTGCTGCCTCATCTTTTTGATTTAACGAAGATAGAGCTTGCTGCAAAGTTATGGGCGTCGTTGCTTTATTTTTAAACGCAGAAGGATCCGGGGAGCCTGGAGATACCGGTGACGTTGGATCGCTATCTTTCAAACTTCCACTCATGCTGTCCATTCTATTCAAAAAATTTCAAATTCAATACAAAACAAAAAATTTATGATGAAATTTATAAAACAAATACTACATACCCAACATGCTTATGACTAGCTAATAATAGTTCAAAATCCGGCCCAAAAGTTTGTAACGCATCTACCAATAGTAAACTATGTACACTCAGCGTCAAACTAGTATCTACTGGTCTTTTAGTAAACACTGCCTTTACTCCAGAAACTTGTAACTCTGCGATGCTTCGACCACGTGACTGCACCTAAAAATAATTCCACGATGAAAATAAGGACACATGAAATAGGTTAGATGCTTCATGAGCTAGACTCACTTCCAACGCTAACTGATCAATAACAAACTGTATCAAGAATAATTTAGAATCTGGATTGTCATTAATCATGGGTAATTCACACGGTGGCGGTGTTTCTATTGTATTTTTCGCATCCACTTCATCGCCAAAATCATCGGCAAAAGAATCTGACGCTCGAAACGGTGTTTGGGCCCAGTATCCAACAACGGTGTCGTAAATAGATCGCATGGCTTGCACTTTATGCTCATTCGCATGAACAATTAATTTCCGTAAATTGCCCGAAACCATGAGCGCAGGGTACAGCGGATCGGTAGTGTAAATGATTCTTCGCTCAACCTGGTTCACCGCACAAGATATGTTAGATATGTTAAAAGTGGAAAAATATTGGCAATAATTTTCTAATCATATA
Source organism: Paracoccus marginatus (assembly GCA_900065295.1). Classification (NCBI taxonomy): domain Eukaryota; kingdom Metazoa; phylum Arthropoda; class Insecta; order Hemiptera; family Pseudococcidae; genus Paracoccus; species Paracoccus marginatus. The sequence goes on from FIZT01045436.1 coordinate 3,697, forward strand.
TTAACACGAATACGCACTTGCAAAGAAATATTGAATCGGTCGAGGACATGTAACGAGGATGTACCTTTCAAGTGTGCGAACTTCCAGTTATCTTTCATGCGGCCAAGAAGTACTTGTAATTCGTTAAATTCAATTTTGTAACTAAAATTTCAAAATGCATAGTTTTATGAATTATTTCTATTGTTGTGATGATAACCTGACAAGTTCCTACCTTTCGTATATTTTACCATGAAAATTAGACTCATTGATAGAAGAGGTAAGATTTTTTGAAGCGTCTTCAATGGATATTCTACGACTATCAGAGTTTTCGCTTGCTTCGCTTCCTGGTGGAGTGGAACAAGGGGTTGCGAAAGCTTCTGAAAGTACATGTAAAGCGTTAAAACAGCAATCTTCATTAAAACTTTGAACTAATGACTATACCTTCGTCGTCTTCCGTTATATCCAATTCAGTAGAATTTTGAGTGCAAGGTGCATGTATACTAGTTTGAAAAGTAATCAAATCTTGGCAATTGGTGAAATACAATTTTCCAAAATCAATAATACAAATAATGGTATTACGATCGGTAAAGTGCTCAACAAGAAATATTTGAGGAGCCGATATATCTAATTTAACATCCCACTGCTTTTTATTAACCTAATTTTAAAATTCGATTGAATATTAATAAGATGAAAATATGTAAGAAACAATTAAAAATACATCTATGTAATGTATGTGTATTCACCGAGTGGCCTTGTAATATGTTATCCCAATTTTTGAGAAATTCTTCTTTGGTTTTTTGCTTCATTGAATAGTATCGCATTTTCGCAGCTCTTTTAATTTCCATTTCAGACTTTTTATGCGGCTTAACGAAAAAATCCAACAACCACTTGAGTGCATCTGCGTTGTACACAATATCTAACGACTGGGATTTGATGTGCAATCTATAAAATGCCGTAATTTTCAAACTGTTCACTTACAAAACCTTCTCAATAAGGTACAGATTCATTTACTTGTAATCACTGGTAGAGGTGAATGGTTTGTACTCATAAGTTAGTTGAAATAACGGTTCAGTCGATTTACTAATTAACGGACTAGCAGAAGTATGAGTTAATAATTTAGCTATAGTTGCAGGTACGTTACGATTAACTCTACCACTGGGAGCATCTTCACTGTCTGTAAGTGAAAAATGTTTATCAAAAATTTTTATTAATTAGAGTTATAAGTAATGCGCACTTCGAGGCCAAGGGCATACTTTGAGGAGAAATTAACACTGGAAATAATGAGTTTTCGGTCAAATGATCGTTGAGTATAACACTTCCCAACGAAACATGAACCCTAGACGAACTGCTTCTAGGTCTTGATTCTAATTCCAGACGCACGTTATTAAAAAGTAATTCCATAACGCATTTCCTACAGATGAGAAAATTAAACGTTTATAACTATTTTCAGAAACAAAACAAATTAAGGAAACATAAATGAAGTACTTTTCGTCAGCTTCAATACTGTTCAATCGGATATTACCCTCATTCAAAGTGAAATTGAACTGACCAAATACCGTGTCTCTTCTAAGAATAGTATTATTTTCAACAGTATCGGCAATAGCATCTAAAATTTCATCTTCTATTTGTCCTAATTGAGGGTCTATATTTGACTTTTCTTCACTATTCGAAGATTTCGTGTCTTCTAAACTATCACTTGTTGAATACCAACCCCACCATTGAGGAAACCATTGAAATAATGTACTACCACCCGTATTAGAAAGTTTTTCATTGACTGATATGGTAGTAGGGCTCTTAATTTTGAACATAGCAATCTGAAAACATCACATAATCAGTAACCTCGAGTGTTAGAGTAGATACATGTGCATTATAACTCATGTATTTACTTCTCTTAAGCTTCTCAGTTCGTCATATCCTCTTTCCCATTCAACTTTGTTTTTCAATTCCTTCAAATCTCCGGGTAAATTTGTCGGGCAAATGGAGTTGGATAACAAATCCATGTACATTTTCACATACGAGACGTTTTCTTTAGCGCGAAGTAAACACTGATCCCACGAAACAATATTATTTATAGTGCCACGGGTTTTATAACGGAAACATTTTAGCGTATATAGCCACCACATCTTAGGATTTTCCTTTACGCTGCACGATGGTCTGAACCGAATATATTTACGACATCGTTGTATTCGTTTCAAACCTTTAGAGCAATGAACTAATTGAACGTATTGGGCCTGTAAAAACAATAAAAGATTCTTGATAAATAATTCACACTACGCATACAGTGGCATAATCAACTCACATCAGTTATGGATATTAAGAAATTTTCTAGTTGTAAATCGCAAATAATTCGAGGCTGCGTTCGCGAACGTAAGGGCACAACACTTCTGTTTCGTTTGATATGAGCTTCCGCACAAATTGGTTGTAAAATATAATCATGAGCTTCTTTTTCGGTGTCCTGAAAATCAAGAATTGAACAGCAATCATAGTTTTACGCTCTTCTGTTAACTCTCAAATCACTTACCAATTCAACAAAACTCTCTGAGTTGTTTACATCGTACTCTGAGAAGCCGTCAAAGTACATAGAGAACCCATCAAGCTGTAAGAGCTGAAATGAATATTTATCTCCTCCAGCATCCCAGCAAGTGTAACCTGGAGTCCACTGGTCGTTGCAACTTTGTACCGATAACGAATCAATAGTTATTCCCAAAGTAAACGGCTTATCAGTTGTAATATTATCTTCGTATCGTATATGCACGTTTTTTATTTCCAGCTACAGTTATAGAGAATAGTGTTATTGTATTCCTAAATAAATAGTAAAAATTGAATGAAGCATACTTGAATATTTTCAATAATATTGGTCACCAAACCAGACCCATAGCTGAACCATGAATAGTAACTAGAAGCGTAATAGCTCGAATCCTGTCCGGAACTGCAAACCGCAGTCCTCCAGTTTGCTTCCATAGAATCTAATAAACTAAGCTTGTACTCGTTAGCAGCATTCTCTTCGGCTTCTTCATCCCACTTGAAATAAATTCATTTCGATACACAATTTTAAATTATAGTGCACATGCAGTTACTTGAACTTACTTCTTTTAAAGAAAGAGGTGTTAGGACAACGGTCAGTTGTTCTACTACTATAACCCATGGAGCACTTCTCAACTGAGTGACGGGAACTTTCAACTTTACTTTGCCGATCAAGCCATGTTTCAGATGTAGCGGTAAACCAAAATGAGAAAACGCATCCTTCTTGAGTGGTAAATTTTCCAGTTCAACCGAACCTGAACAGTATCATTGCAAACACGTGAGATATTCAAATGCGACGGAAAAATGTACTTCAAAATTACCTTGCAAAAGAGCTATACTCAGTTGGTCTGTATTCAAATTTTCTACATATTTTCCAAGATAATTGTTCAAAACCCATGCTACTAAGCGTTCCAGCATTTTAAGGGTGAATCACACGACAGAGAGAATTAGTACTTTTACATTCAAGAGAAGCAATGAATACGTTCACATCTGATGAAGAATACTTCACTAGAGCGTTGAGGAAATACGAACAATAACTGTAGAAACATGCCACAGATTAACATGTACATAAATTAGAAGTAAATAAGGTAAGCTATTTCCCAACTTATTAATTTCTTAATTTCTTTAATTTAGCGGAAGTACAGAGGGAAGAGAGGATTGACTTCAACTGATAAACTTTGTGTTTCTTTTCAAAGCTCTTCCGACTTTTCCAATAAACTTGATAAGCGGTACGGTGCGGTACTGGTAAGTAGAGAGCGATCTTTACAGTTTGTTTTTTGGGGGAAGACTATTCCATTTTCATTTTTCAGCATAATTTGATTAAATTGAACGATTAAAGACCATTTTCTTATTTTTGTTTTTTGAAATCATTGCGTAAAAATAAAATAAATTGCTACTTACTTAATAAATAAAAATTACAATTAAAAACTTGGAAATTTGAAACTTGAAAAAATTCGAATTTTTGATGACGAACCTGCTGTTGTTTTTTGAAACACAACTAAGTACAATTTTGAGTTTGACCAAAAAAATAAATACAATGATAAGGATTTTTTTCTCATCAGAAAATACAGAACAGAATTTTGATATTTCAAACGTCAGTGATTGAATAAAAATGCTTATCTTGATCTGTTGAACTTTCGATGGGTGAATTGTGTAATGATCTCCACTTTTAAAACAAGTAAGTTTCACGTTCGTTACAAATCCCTCGGGAGAAAACTTGTAGGTATCAAAGTTATCAGAGCAAAAATGAAATTACTAATCAATAACGCACTTCGAATACGTCAATTCAACTTCATGATTATTACCTGTGTTTTAGAATTCTAGTCACATTTAAATAAGACTGAAATTTCAAAACGTTATACGGTAGAAAGATTATCAGTGAGTACCAGCAATATGGACCTACCTAACTTACTTGTATTTTTACCTATCCCTGCGCTATTCTATCATAATTAAAATTTTTTATTGGAATTTTTCAGGACAAAATGGAATTAGAATGCCCAGTTAAACAATACCACTGGGGAAAACATGGTATGAGCAGCTTGGTAGCTGAGTTGAAGCGAAACGTCAACTCCGATTTTATTGTGAACAACGGTGAAACGTATGCTGAGTTGTGGATGGGGACTCATCCTAGTGGCCCAGCGTACATAAAAAAAAATGGCACATCGTTGGAGAATTGGATCCTTATGAACCCGTCATCTCTTGGAAAATCGGTTAAAAATACTTTCGGTGTCAATTTGCCGTTCCTATTTAAAGTTCTCTCGGTGGAAATGCCGTTATCTATTCAAGTTCATCCATCTAAAGTGAGTGCCTACCGAATAAATGAATTATGATTTTGTGTAGATTTTGAAGTTAAGAATGTGGTTGTTTATTTCTAGCTTGAAGTAGTTTAGCACATTTTTATATTATTAGCTTTGGTTAGAATCGTGCAATGCTTTTTGAAATTACAGCTGTGTATTGTATTTTGTAGTATCGAATCAAATTTAATGAGTTAGGTGTACATAAAAGCTGGAAACTATTTCAAGCCTCGAAATTCAATTCTGTTGCAGGTACCGTAGGAATTTTGCTTTGTGTTGTACGCGACTTAAAATGTAATTTTGAATACGAGATTAATTGCATTTTTTTATTAGGAAACTGCTGCCAAGCTTCACGCTAAATTTCCAGAGTTATATCAAGATAGAAACCATAAACCAGAGTTGGCTATTGCTTTAACCGAATTTGAAGCGTTGTGTGGCTTTAGGCCTATAGACGAAATAAAAAATTTTCTAACAAGTATGTCTTAAAATTTTCTTGTTATCAAAGTGTTGCTATAGATACTCGTAGAGTTATCGTTAATTTATATCTAAAACTTTATTCACAGTTGTGCCCGAGTTATGTGAACTTGTTGGACCAGATCTATCACAAAATGTAATGGAAAGTAATGAAATTAATCAACAATACAATTTGAAGAAATGTTTCACTGCGTTAATGACCGCGTCAGAAGACGGCGTTCGAAAAAAGTTACAAAGTTTGATCAAACGAATATCAGATATGGGTGGTTCGTACTATCGTACTTTTTCAACTTTTGGTTTATATACCTATTATATTTATATTAGGCCTACTTGAAGTTTGAAAATTCAACGCATTTGTTCATCTTGTAGAATTGCGCTGAATTCATTCTCGTATTCTAGCTTTAAATGAAACGATCGATGGAATAAAATTTCAGCGTCCTTGTACGATGATACCTAGTTTACGTCAATGTCTGATATTGATTATATGTAACCCAAACGACGATAGGTAGTTCATTATTATCTAATGAAAATTCGATTGAAAACCCTGCGTGAAAAGTATAAGACTCATCTTGGAAAGGTCGAATGTTATGTATTTTGATTTTTAAATTTTACTGAATTACTTTGGCCGCGAACTCCATCAAACTGAATTCAGTTCGATATATGATGACATTGATGATAAATTTGTTTTTTGTTCTTTTTTGCAATACATGTCTACCTTCTTAATTCTCATCATTACAACGTTTCTTTCAGATGATGACGAGAGCAAATCGAAGGTACTCGCCAGTCTATTAAATAGAATACATAGTTTCTTCCCGGGCGATGTCGGTTGTTTTTGCATCTATTTCTTCAATCATCTTACTCTAAAACCAGGAGAAGCGATTTTTCTTGGAGCGAATGAACCACACGCATATCTTTCCGGAGGTGAGTTGGAAGGTTTGGATATCCTTTGATGAATTTTCTAAATAGAAATCTGCTTATAGACTGCATAGAATGTATGGCAACTTCGGATAACGTCGTACGAGCCGGACTCACACCGAAATTTCGCGATGTGAATACATTGTGCGAAATCATAAATTATAGCTGTAGTTCAGCTAAATCAAAAATTCTTGTACCGGAAAAGGAAAACGAATTTTCTCAAGTTTACAGACCACCTGTTGGCGAATTCGCTGTTAGCAAAATTGAGGTATGTTTCACAGCATGCGTAGCTTTTTTATTTTTTATTTATTTATTTTTTTAATTTTCATCGTTTATTATAGATCAATAAAAGTGAAGATTATAAACTCACCAGAACGACACCTTCAATATCGATCGTTATAAACGGTAATGGACGAATTGGTGATCTGGAGGCATTCAAAGGTAAAGTAATTTACAGCGGAGCAAATGATACACTCTTTGTTCGAGTACCCCCCAAGAAATCTCTACTGATGTACCAAGCTTTTGTTAATGTATAATATTTATCCTATGTACTGCCAAATATTTTTTTAAAGTGTTATTTAGTTATGTAATTCTGTGGGCGTTACTAGGAAATATGCTTATTTTTATGAATGAAACTTTCGTATCGTAGACATGAAATTATTAGGTACTGAATTTCTACATGTACCTACTTTAAGATTATTATGATAGCATATATCCTAAAATAAATATTTAAATTTGGGTCTGTCGATTACTATACTTGCGATTTATTTACACACCTCATCCAACAATTGCATCACACTCCTCGTTATAGAAGATAAAACCTTATCGACTACGCTTTACCCTCGATTGAAAAAATATCAATTGAAAACTAATCAACAGTATATTTTATAAGCGTCTACATTTTCATAAATGACCAGAAAGGAAAATCATTATCTCAATGATACACTTATCGGCACCTCGGCACGCTGAGCTATGTAGGTAAATGAGGCGCCCTGATAAATGTAAATCAGCGCGATATTATGTAGAATTCCAGATAATTATCGCGTTCGAAGTGCAAAGGTATTTCATTTCTTGTTCATCAAAAAAGATGATACACTCTCGTATACGACGAATGTAACAGCGGTTGCCGGAACTACTCTTAATAAGTTTGGTGTTAGTCCCTTGTAGAAACCTAACCAACCCTCGTACCTGAAAAAAAAGGAAAAACGTGCGTGAGCGTCAATAGTGAAAAGTTCAATCATGAAACTGATTAGTCTAGAATAAGGTGAAAATTGCAGACTTGGATATGGCATTGTTAATACTATATGTAATTTAATTCCAATCATTTGACCAAAGTTACCGCCAAATAAAAAATAAACATAAAATTGATCGAAAAATTAAAATTAAAAAATGAAGCGTATCAATTAAATTGTAGAATCAATAAAAACATGAATTCGATTTACGTTATTACTAAATTGAAGCAGAAACATAAATGAACGATAATAACACAAGATTTACCTTTTAGCCGTATCGCTGCAAATAATGAGTAATCTAACGCAACGTTTTTTTTTTTTTTTTTTACAAATTTTCACACGTCGAAATAAATATGTATTTGTAGTTGTTGCATACAGTTTACATATACACGTACATCAAATTTGAAAAATTATAATCGTAAATTTTTTAAACGGTTCTAGTAAATCCTGTATCGGTTACAATTCATTCATGTTACCCTATACAAAAAAAAAACAAACACATACGAAGGGATAAACTTCAGGACAAAAAAAAAGGGAAATTAAAGCGTTGCATTCAAATACGAAAATCAAAAGATAAAATAAAAAAACAAATGCAAATCAACATATCGACAGAAAATAATTAAAATTATTTATTTTATAACTTATCGATTACACGACTTGAAGGAAAAGAGAGAAAAAACGTAATAAAAGAGGGGAAAACAACGAAAAACAATACAAGATTAACTAAAATTAATCACATCACAGCAAATATTTTCCATAACAAACATTATCAGAAACCTTCTCTTGATCTCATTTTATTATTAACACGTTATACGAAAATGATAATTAATCATAATTCAGGAACTGTTCAAAACTTACAAAATTACTAATTTGTCGCGTCTAATTCTATTCAAGTACCTACACAGTATACTGCAGACATGGTTTTTATGTGGGATTGTTTTTTTTTCTTCGTAAGTTGAAACGGGTAAGTTGTGCACAAACTTATCAAAGTCAACGTAGCGGTCGACAGCCTATTTCACTCCAAAATATCTTCATTGGTAAAGTATTTCAGAATTTGAAAATTTATACCAGCATAATTTTATGCATCGAAAAATTTTTGTTACGTCGAAGCCCGGTAAGGGTGAAATAGGCATCTGGTAAGTGAAAACTTTTCTCGAAAATCTGAGTACAACTTTCATGCAACTACGATACCACCAACCAAACTTGATTCAATGTAGTCAACGTTCAATAATTTGTTCTCAGATATTGACGAAAAAAGTGATATGATTTCATTTAACATTAATTCATTGTACGACTATGCTTCATTTGAGAGAAGAAAAATACGTATGACTACCGATGAAAAAATATTTTTTCAGCTTCAAAAACTGAAAAACTCCTCAGGAATAAATAAATCAATATTCTTGCGATTACCAAATTCGTCTGTTTTGAAGTTTCTATAAATAGATACGCAAGTCAGAATTTTCCCGATAAAATTTCATGATATCAAAAGTCGGAAGACACGTAATTAAAAACTGTACATGTATGTAGGTCATCGTGATCAATTAATAACTTCAATATAAATCATCTTTTTTAGGCGTTTTTAGCGGACTTCCGTGTAAACGGAAATCCGCTATTGCAATCGTAAGGGTTTTTTGTTTTGTTTGTTTGTTTGTT
>FIZT01045454.1:0-14988 GCA_900065295.1 Paracoccus marginatus
TTGAAGGGGCTAAGCAGCATAAATGTATTGGAAAAAGTTGTTTTTTTGGAAAATTAGCCCTGGCCCTAGCTCCTTCAATTTTCAAGATAGGCAAATGATGTGCATAATAAAATTTGTTCGATTTATCAATTCAGCAGGTCAAATTATGGGTTATTATACCAAATTTCGGACTTCTAGTTTAATTAGGTAAAATTTTCTCTTTTTCGACACCATCAACTTCGATTTTCAAAAATTCACCAACAATCAGGGGTTGCAGCTTAGCACCTAAAATTTTGGTTCTGGGGGTATTTTTACATGCTCTATCGATGATAAAACATGCATTTTCATCGCTGGTTAAAAACTACCAATAGTGGAAAATTTTCAAACAAGATTCTCCATTTCAATCTCGTATTAGAAGGGGTTGAATGAGGTGAAAAATTTTGTTACCAGAGTCTCACTAGACCATACAGATAGACTTTTACTGGAAAACATGAAAATCCCAACTCAGGCCCGATCCAACATACAAACTGGACTGCGGCTGTACTCTTTGATTTCGCATACAAGACCTACAGCTACACGTATACTGGCAATCTAAAGAGAACTATGAATAAAAATTCAGCTAGCGTGAGATGAAAAATCGACGAAACTAATCTGATCAAAGCGTGTACAAAAAAACAAAACACGCGGTATACGAAGACAGAGACAGAGTTAAACGATCTGACGGTATTGACCTCTCCTAATACGAGTACGTTCGCATCGCAGCCTACGCATCACCGGGAAATATGCACGCCTTATGTTTGGCGAATCCTTCTCACGCAGTACTCGAAGAAACTGCTGCTATACTATACAGATACCATACCGGAGAATGTTATATTCGCGCTGCATCATCAAAGCTTCGGCAATGGCAAGAGCCGCACGTCTGCCAAATTTGGCCATCTTACAAATACGGAATACATAACTGTTTCGCGCAGCAGAAACAAACGTATAATGGAATGCAGAATAGAAGCACCAGAGGCAGAGGCAACCGACTTGGTCGTTCACCATTGTTATATTTTTGTAAGTACACATACGCGAGAAAGAATACAAGCTGTACGTGTATGCAAGTGTACATACCTACAACAAAAGTATAACACTGAACGGTGACGATGACGGTGCCGATGCCAATGCCAGTTTTCTGTTATATGGTTCATATGCTGCATATAACGATTGTTATTAATAAATAATTGGGTAGTTAATTAAAAATACGTCCCAGACGATGGCGTTCCGCTTATGCTGTGATACTTACTTACTAGTTACCGCACGTAAGTAAAGTACCATGTATCATCTCAAATTCACGTCTACAACGACGACGTGGTTAGCTGGTTACCTATACGTATACGTATTATGTACATAATATATGTACGTAACACCAGCGAGTATCGATATGTTATGCGATAAGAATTCGATTCATTATGTAATCAAGTTATTTATTTTGTTTGACGTATAATATTGGTAGGGCATTTTTCGCGACACGACGGGAGTTCTCAAGAAAAACTATGTACCTCATTAACTTTGGAAGGAATCGTCAACAAAAGAATTTTATTCAACGAGTACTAGTTGCATCTAGAAACAGAAATACAATTTTTTTGTTGGTAAATGAAAATCAAACGAAGAACCTACTCCCTTATAGCTAATAAGACAAGAATGGCACAACATGGAAAATGACTACCTACAACGAAATTTGAATTTTAGACCAATCCGTCCGTCGTCAGTTAATATTAGAAGGAAATTACTAATTAGCGTTTACATATTCCATTTTCAACGATACGATATCTGAAGAAAGAAAATTCGACTATGGAGAGAAAAAGAAACAAGAACCACATACGCATACATATGGAAATGACGTTTATCTGAAATGTTGACTAATTACTATCCCAGTGTCTGTCTATCCATTCTAAAAGATTGAGTACACTAACGGGCAGTCGGGCACATGCAAATAGCCGCTTTTCAAATTCTATATTTACTGTTAGGTATAGGTATGTAGTTAGGTACCTGAAAGTATACCCACCTACTCAATTTGTTAAATCAAACACACAATACGATGTGTTAACTGTTATAATAGTAAGCATGAAAGAAAATTACAACTGCATGAGTCATACATCTGCGAAGAATTTCGCACTAGGACGTCGAAATGAGCGAAAACTATTTGAAATAGGTTTTAACGTCTGTCTGACAGAGTAATAGCCAAATAGCCAAAATCAAACACGACGACGGCGGCTAGTGACTGGTACAAAGTACCAGGTAGGAACTAGAGAGAGGTACCAGGGCAGCGTACCGTACATGTCTGTGTGTACTGTGTACTACGTGAACGTTGTACTCGCACTCACGATGCAGGTTACTCACCCCGTCACCCGAAATTGAGCAGAGAAAAAACAGAGATGGAGAGAGATGCACAACTACACACCTCCGCCGCTTTATCTTCTATTCTTCTTTCATTGTACTATAACGTTGCTGTACTCTACTTGCATTGACTCGTCTCCTATATATTAAGTATAAAACTTGTGAATGGGCGGAAAGAGGTATGTAAATTGTACATGTACACGAATGAAAAAGAAAATAAATGATCAACTTCAACGTATATGAGTGGGTATATTTCAACGATCGAGCATTATTGCGCTCAAGTGTTCATAGGACACAGAATTGGATGGACATTTTAGTTCTCGTAATCAACTAGATTCCTACGATACAAGTAAACTCACACAGTTCAAATTGGTCTTCTCGTCAATGGAATATCCATTAGTCTACCTATTACAACTAGGGACGAAATTGTCATAGAATTTTATAGTTGCGTGGAAATGCGTTCAATAAGACCAGAAGTATAGAATAAAGAATGGCCTTGCGTGAAGTTTGCTTACTTACATACGTAGACGTACAAGGATTACATACGTTGTACATTATGTTAAGATCGCATCAAGACAGCTGTATTTTACGATAAATTTCTATCGTTAAATGAAATAAGAAAATTTTACGCACACGTCATGTTTCAAAGAAAACTTGTTTTCCAACAACTCGTCGAACATTTTTTTCTTTCTTGCAGTAAACTCGAATACGACGACTTAAGTAACGACGCAACATTGGACTCGCAGATTAAATCGTCGACAAAAATATTGGAAAATACGTTTCGACGAAAAAAAGTGAACGCACAATAGATAGCCATTGTTCTACTTTACTTGTGGTCCATTACGAGTGGTTCGTTTTGAGTTACATTAAGTAAATTTTCAACAACAAATAGAGAAACGTTACGTAAATTGTAGGCACTTATTGACGCAAAGATTAAAGAACAACAAACACCATACGGATTATCAGAAATAGTCACTTATTTTGTACTCGTTTTTTCCCCACGATGCAGATTATATTCCAAATCGAAAAACATGACAAATGATGAGCATATTATTACGTAGGTATACATTTATCCACACGTACAATATACTTGTGTTTTGGTAAACTTACTTGGGTCAATGAAATGCGAAGGAAACGAATTAGCCAATTCAACTACATAGAACAGCAGCATAACGATCAGCGACGTTCCCAAAAGCAACATTTTTATTTCAACTGAAATAAAACTGCAAAGGTGGAGACATCTTTTCAAGATGCTATCTCATCTTGTGGATCATCTTCATCTTCCAGGGTTAACGAAATACGACCGCTGATACTTGCGTTACATCTTTTAGCACTGAATCACTGTTTCACTAAGAACACCGAGCAACACTAATTTGAAAAATGGACAGTTCATACTTTTAGGTGAAAATCAATCGCGAAGCTGTTGTCCCGTCAACAAGTTTGAACTCTCAATTATATTATCCGCATTACCCTGCCAAAACACAATAACACTGGCGAACACAACTAATTTAATAACGACCGAACATCACTCCGTTTTCAACTTCTCAGTTGAAAATAACCGCGACCGAGCTTAATTCATGTTTATTAGAGGGACGCATTACACAAAAATTTCAAATCATTTTTGAATTCAACTTTCGAAAGTAAATATAAACAACAAAATTGAACTTTCCTCTCACGGACGTAGTACACTAATCTGGACTCTTCACTGAGGGTAAAACAAGCGTGCCGAGACGCGGGGCTGAGAGGAGCATAAGCGCAATGCAAAAATACCTCCCTGGGCGGAGCTACAGCAGAACGAGATTTCAACGCAGTTAAATGCAATTTACCTCCCTGGGCGGCTCTCCCTTGCGTCGCGTCTCGGCACGCTTCGTCGTCCTCATACTACGTTTAGTGAAGAGTCCAGATTAGTGTATTACGTCCGTGTTTCCTCTATCAACTCAACCAACGACTAGCACTGCGGACTGGCTTCGGCAAATTGGCAGTGGTTCCCCTGTACACGAAGTTCGCTGTTCGCGTCGTGGTCAAATTCTGAAAAAATGGGTGAATTGAATTAACTCGCTATTATTTTCGTTGGAGTTTGTGTTGTGATGTTTGACCAAAAATGATGAAATAATTTTGATAGTGGAGTTCAATGGTAAAGCTTTCGTAGTGAATTTCGAAAAAATTGATATAAAATTTACACGAAAATACACGAGGACCATCGAATGGTGTCGAACTCCTTGATGCGGTAGTTGAATTTTAACTGCTGGAAAAGACAAGTATGGAAGTTAGGGTTAGGCCACATTGGGATGATTGGGAACCAATTGATCTAAACATTTATCACTCGCATTCGCATTTTAATTACACGTCCGGAATTTATCATTTTTTCATTTTTTTATTCATTATTCGTTTAGCCCGTTTAAGGTTTGAAATCGCAATTTCTATGCCAATCCGAGTGTTAATTTTACATATTTCTCAGAATCTTCTTCCATCGCAAAAGTTGACTCAAAGCGTATCATCACTTTTTCAAGAATTATTGATGCTTTCATGTGATTTCAATAAAATAGTATCAATTTGTTTTCCCCGAGTCCCAAGTATGAAACGATGTTTTCGTAAGTATCAACTACGTAGAAAACTCATTAACAAGAATTTTGAAGCATCCTTTTTAATGATTTCATTGCGTTTATTGTATTGATAGCGTGTATAGATTTTTCAATGACTTGAATTTCCGTCGCAATTCCGCGCTACTCTTGGTTCAAAAGTTCTGATTGCATTTACATTAATGCTTGTTTATCTCAGTTCAGTCGCCGAACGATGGACGATGATCCAGATTTGAGAGAACAGATTTTCCACAATACCGTCAGGGAGAATATAGTAAGCTGACATTATTTTTCGTGGTGTTTTCTTAATGCTTTTGACATTATTTTATTGCATACTAATGCGGTTATTTTGTTTAAAATTTTCTTGTAGATTTTCTTGTTGCTTTTTTTACTTCTGTACGTGTCCAGTTACGCGGTCATTGGACAATTCAAGAGGAGAGATGACGAAGAATATATTATTGAAGACAGTGACGACGTACTAGTTTATCAGATCAGGTAAAAGAAGAAATAAATTTGAATTATATAATGCGCATTACGAATTGTGTTGCTAACAAAGAAAAATTTCTCTCTTGCGATTAGCTTATGGCTGTGCACGTTCTCTCTGGCCATATCAGCAGGTGCAGCTTTCTTGTTGCCGTTTTCCATCGCAAGTAATGAAGTTTTACTTCTGTATCCAAACAGCTATTATGTGCAGTGGTTGAATCATTCTCTCGTACAAGGTGATCATCGTGCAGAATTCTATTCTAAAGAGTATTATTCACTGTGCGTGTGAAGAGTGAGAGTTAATTATGATAAATCCTTTTCAATTTCAGGATTATGGAATCATATATTTTTGTTTTCCAATCTGTCGTTATTCGTTTTGCTACCTTTTGCGTATTTCTTTACCGAATCTGAAGGATTTTCCGGTCACAGAAAAGTGGGTATTTTGATCTATGCAATGGAAAGTGTTCAATTGAAATTAAATTATTTTCTTATAATGCATTTGATTTATTTTTCCAGGGTATCAGAGCTCGTGTTTATGAAACCATAGCCGTACTGCTGATCCTTTTCGTTTTCATCGGTGGTATTACATATTTGATATCTTCGTTAATCGATGGTTCCAGGACGTCTGGTATACTTTCGTTATTAAGTAAAGCTCGCTAACGTCATCATTATTACAACTTTCGCGCGAGCAATTGACTAATAATTTATATGTTTGGCAGATTTATGGGGATATCATTTACCGTTCTTGTATTCGTGTATTTCTTTTCTTGGCGTTTTGATGCTCCTTCGTAAGTTGCGTTCAAACTGAGTGGTGTGAATAACATGGCACACTTTGTTCAATTCTCAAGTTTGCTTAAAATTTACTTATTTATTTTTTCAGTATGTACACCTTTGGGTTTTGCAAGATTGTTTACCGTTGTTGGACAATTTCTAGTGAAGCCTCAATTTCTCAGAGACATTGAAGAAGAATATTTAGTAGCTACTCTGGAAGAGCAGTCTATTAAAAGAAGGTAATTATTAATCTAGGCCTTAAAATATCAGATGTGGTCGTTAACCTATGCAACACTATTCATTTGTTATAGGTTAGAGAACGCGTGCGAAACTGGTAAATATTTATCCCCAGTTCCGTTATTCTCGGATAATTTAAACGGCAGCCCCGACGAATACGATTCAGTGTTGAAATTACAGAATGGAGCCCTTCGACGAGGTCTTTTGCAAAAGTTACAACAAATTCAAGAAACCGTTGAAGTTCTCGGTTCGTGGGTTTTTTTGAGGAAGTAATTTTTTGATGCAAAATTAGGTATTTGATTCGATGGTTCAATTTACTTTGCAGACTTTCAAAGGCGAACTTCTTTTTTGCAAAGGAACTTTATTTATCCTTTGGCGATGATTGTTCTTTTGGCGTTCACGGTCATCACGGTGTTTATAGTATTACAGAATACCATAGAACTGCTTATCGGTTTTAAAGCATTGCCTATTAGCACTCGAGTAAGATGAATTTACTATTTACGAATTGAATCGGCGTCTATTGCCTGTATGTTGACGATGTAAGTTCATTTTGTGCTTCTAAATTGCAGCAATTCACCCTTGGCATAAGTTCATTATCGAAATTAGGTCCATTTGGAGCAGCGTTGGAAGTAATTTTGATACTGTATTTAACTGTCACTTCTACCATAGGTTTGTATTCTATTCCAGTATTATCGTCGATACAGCCCAAGTTCAAAAAAACCTCTTTTGTTCACTTGATCGTGAACTGTGGATTAGTCTTGATCATAAGTTCAGCGTTGCCCTTACTGTCGAAAATACTAGGTGAGTTATAATTATATGTATTATGAATACCGAGTAATTTATTGTCATAGAAGAGTAAATCACTTGAGATTTTTTTGTGAAATGAGTTTTTCATTTTTTTTTCACCGCTGATTTTGTTTGCTTGGTGTTGTAGGTTTCACAAATTTCGATCTTCTTGGTGATTTTGGTCAAATCGAATGGTTAGGTAATTTTAAAATTGTATTGATTTACAATTTAGTATTCATGGTGGCAACTATTCTATGCTTGGTGACAAAAGTCACTGCTAGTGTGCGTCGAGAAATGTATCGAAGGTATGTAAATTAACTAAATCATTCTAGTGTGTACCGTTTGTAGACCAACCTTTGATCTTAGAACTAACAAGTATGCATGAAAATGTTTTCAGATTGAAAAGTATTTGTTCTTGGGTTGTGCAGAAGTTCAAACCCAGGTATCGGGCTCAAGTTCCTTTCGCTTCGTCTCAATCGTCTAAAGAAGACTGAATGTTTCGTTTATCCCTTCTAGTCGTTGATTTTTCCCCACCCAGTGTATATTTTTTATTCGGGTTTTCCACATTTCTTTCAAATTCCTTATTCTAATTGCGCAAAATATTTTTTCATCTTTTTTTTTGTGAATCGCATTGTTTGTTATTTTTTGTACAGATAACCCAGTTTTGTATATTTTTTTTCATTCATTTTGTAAATATGAAATATTGTTTTTATCAAACATTTTCGAAAAACCAAATTTAGGTTTTAAGTACTGTGATCACATTGTTGTTTTTTAATTTTCTTCCCCTGTGTTTTTTTTTTTTTTTTATTATATAACAGAAGCGTCTTAATTAATATTGCAACACAATTGGTCGGTAAATGAGTTTGATAGAGAATTTACGCTTTAATTTTTCTTGTATAAAGTCGAAACAAAGAATACGTTTATTAAGTTTTTATCAATATATTTTTGTTCTAATTCTTGGTTTCTATTTTATCCTCCATGTAACTATGTTGAAATGTGGTTCCGAAAAAATTTGGTAAAGTTTCGTCTGAAATAAAAGTTTTTCGCTTTTGCACGAACTAGCTGTATAAAAATAAATAAGATCATAGTAACGCTCACACGCCACTTTAAACCAATATAAATGAAACAAAGCAATTTTCTGCAAAATAATCGTGTACACTCATTATGTACTATACAAACGTATATTGTATACGAATTAACTACAAATTTAATTACGATAGGTAATAAACACCGCAGAAAATAATCAAAACTTTTCTACGAATTCGCGGGGAAAAGCATACCGTTTCATTAAGAAAGAAAATTAAATTATTCCATCAAGGAACTGGCAAAATCATGTTGAAAATCAGGAATATCTTGGAAATAACAAATAAAATCACAATAAACCTCGAATAATTGAAATAATGTAGCTACCTTCTCCTCTTAGATTAAATCATCAAAATGTAGGCAAGACGTACATTTTTAAGACAATAAGTCAATCAGTGCTCTATAAAGTTAGAGTAAGTAGGTTAAAAAACCAATCTTTGGACAATGAAGTATGTATTTTATATCTTTTGAAGAAAATTGAAATTTTATTTGGAAACTTCGTCAAATTTAGTATGCCCAGTTTGTTCGGCATGTTTCTGGGCTTCCGCTTGGCCTACTAAAATTGCGCCGCAAATTGTACAGCACACCATGAACTGATTTACATCCGTAAACTGTCTACTTTCTTTGGCTTCGCACGCTAATTGTTGAGCTTCTCTAAGAGATTCTTCGTCACTGGTCGGGAAAATTGTTTGCATATTTTCAGTCTGCAAAGTACGTTAATTGCAGCACAGTTACTTAGATGAAAATGCGTTATTATAAAATATGTATTTCGTGAGAAGTACCTCAATAAAATCCATATACAACGGATCGTAATGAATTCCATCGAACAGTAGAAACACCCTGTGATCGTAACGTTTATCTTCTCCAAATCGACTGATGACTCCAGTTACAGAGTTTACTACAGCGATCTCAAATCCGTAATGATCACTCAGCACGGCTAGTTCTATGGCACCTCCCCAAGAATTAGGATTCAAAATCCATTTGCAATATTCCTTATTAGGTTTGCCTAGAATCGCATCGCTGTACTCTTCTGGCTGCGATGCTATTTTGTCAGCTACCAATTTCCTCATAAGCGAACTAGTGGAAAGATCGATTTTTCCTAAACGTTCCAAATCAAAATGCACACAATAATAAAGAATAACTTGTCCGTTCGTGTATGTGTGTAAGTAAATAAGAACATTATTCAATTATTACCCGAGAGAACAAATCCCAAGCTGCTAAATAAACAAGAGTTATCCGAAGGAACTTCTTTCTTCAAGAGAATACCCTTTACCTCGCGAGGCATGACATCGCTCACATGAAGTTTTCTATCGTTGGAAACGCATTTTTGCGGATCGCTGGCAGGAGTAGAATTTGAGGTATTTTGACCACTAATAGTAGACCCCTTATTAGGATCATTATTCTCTTCTACGAATAAAGTATCACCTGGTTTGATGCCAGCTTGCTTGATATTTTCAAATTGGCTGAAATTTAACGCTTTTCGCGGATACCCGAATAACACTTTTAGGTTCGAACAAGGTATACCTGCAGCTTGTGATATGATATTTTGAAGTTCAGATAAATTCGTCTCCAAACTGAGCCCATCTTTCACCTCGATATTTCTGTCTTTTGTCTTAAGCTTCAAACTGAAATTGCTCGAAGTCATGTTGATCGAATGAAACGCAATTTGATATTGTAAAAGAAAAATATAATAGAAAAAAAACAGACCTACGAAAGGGGTCTCGAATTGGGAACAAGTTTGATAATTTATATTCTTTTTAAATTTGCATTGTTAAAGACGTATTAATTTTGATATCAATAGTCCGATTGACAGAAATTAACAAAGAACGAATGGTCATTATTTTTTGCACGTACGAAAATTCACTTGTTAGTCAGTCGTGACTTTTAATTTTATATTTCTTCATATTTTTCCTCTTATCATAATTATTAATACAAAAAAAAAACAATTTTCCGTCTTTTTCTAATTTTGCAATCGAGACCCTCAAGTGCACAGTATTTACGCCATGTTTTTTTTCTTTTCAGAAAGATACGTAACTAGCGCTTTCGGTATTGTGGTGACGAAGTAAATTAACTTTTTTTCAGGTAGATGCTGGTCTCCGAAAATCTGGTTGCCATACGTCTAGCTGTTGAGTTTAAGTTTTTAATTTTTATGATGAATGGCGAAGGAGAAAAATAATTTTAAATGAAAGTTATTAGCTTATTACTAATTAATTCGGTATTTGATTTGCCTCAAAAATTAGTAAAGTGATGTCTATTAATTTCCAATCGTTTAAGAAGAGTGTTGTAATGCCTCAGTGCAATTGAAAATGTCTTTTGCGATATTACCTATCACCGGCGATGGCGTAAAAATGTTCAATTTTAACGTTTGGTTACCGTCGTATTTGTCGCAACTTCGCGAGAAACATGCCCGAAGTTACGGAAATGAGAATAGTTCCGGTAAGAGTAGTGTGGTGAATAACACCGAGTACTAATCTATGTGTGAAATAATCATTTATTTATTTTTTACCCTTTTAGAGAAAAAGAAGAAGGAAGATTACTTCTGAGTAATATTCGCGATGCGTAGCAGGCGCAAGTCTGGATTGAATTCGCCCTTCGGATGCTGACCCAAAATTTGTGGAGTTGTGTCATGGGCGCGCTTGCTCGTAGATGTTAGTCAGCTGAAACTGCTAGCTACTAACTTGGAAACAGTTACCGTCGGTATCGTAGTCGTACAATGATAAACAGAACATCATCCGCGACCTTATACGTTTTTGATTTTTTCACATTTTTGCGGTTTACGGTGTTAGTTGATATGTTTCGCTAAAACGCGCTCGCACGGTTTTATTTTTTTGTACGTGTGTTACCTTTACCTTATCTACGAGTACATTTAGAAATATTGCCAGTGGACTCGTGTTCGACGAATTTTTATGGGTGAGTACAGTCTTTAAATTTATATCGCTCTTTTAACTTTAGTTCGTATTGTATATTTGTATAACTTGTAGGTATGCATATAATCTTTACCACGCCGCGTGTAAAATTTTCATCCTTTACACGATTACTTATGCATATCTCATTCTCATTGCCTACAAGTATCTTGAGAGTAATCCTTTGATAGCGATTCTTACCTGCATTCTTTAAAACGCATCGATTCAATAAAATTTATTAAGATCTTGATTCATCGCTACCCATTATTTATGCAGTAACGCAGAAGAGTCGCTACTACCCGTAAATGTGTACTGTACTTGGTATACTCAGTCATTATGGTACTCTTGTTCTACCCATAAAAACGTACTTACCTACTCAACTATATCCACTCTACGTCTTCATTTTTCATGATTGATAAAGATCAATTTTATAAAGTCGCAGGTACAAGAAATGGAGAAATTTTTTAGACCCTGAATATGTTGAATTCATACTTTTGATAGATGTTAAGGTTTTTATTAACGGTTTCAACTTTTTTTTGTTTTTTTTTTTTTTGTTTTTTACATGATAATATTGAAGAAGTTGAGATGTGATCCGAATGAAATGAGTTGAGCATTGACAATTTCACTTTTACGATATATCAGCTTCGTTGCTAATTATCTTTTTTGAGAGAGTAGTATTGTTGATTTGATTTACAGATTACGGTAAACGACTTACTTTTGTCGTACCTACCTACTGGTACGTAACAACGACAACGACTGCATATAGCAAAAAACGTTACAGTAACGAGTATACAAAGTAAGACTTTTTAATTAAAGAAACCTTTTGAGTAGGTACAACGAAGCTGGCATAAAAATTGGCTGTTTGCATGACGGTAGGAGTTAGGAGTACTTGCCTACGTTCCGCTGTGAGCACTAAGCACGGCTGTTTTCGTAATTTAACGAAGCTTCGAGCTTCGACTTTGCTCTTTCTTTCTCCTCGTCTTACCCCTCGGTAGGTAGTTAATTATGAAAAATAAAATATCTTTTTACGAACAGGTAGGTATATATAGCGAGCACTTTCTCAAAAACATCGAAGCGAAAGCCCAGAGAAGAAAAAAATACATTCAAAATTAATTATAAAACTTATCGATTATACATTATTCGCGAAGAATCGAGCTTTGAGTTTTTTTTTGTGTTTCTCTTTTCCTTTTCTTTAATTTCTTTCCCAAGTTATTAACGACTTTTTGTTGAGATTTGGCACTCGATATGAAGCCTCGAATTAGTCAATTTCTTAATGACCTCGTCAAGTTTACAAAATTTCGTTTAAGCCTCAGCGATATAGATAGGTAAGAAAAAACTTGAAAGTTGGAAAGAGATTTTCTTCGATTCGGATTCACGATTCACAGGAACTAGGCGTACATTATTCGTATTTTCACGACGAGATGAGATTTATTGCGGAATCGTACACGTGGCTGGCTGAACTTTTTCACAATGCGGTTGTAAGTATACCAGAAGCGAGTTAGCGCTTTACGAATAACTTCCTCGCACCCATATTCTTATACGTATACTATAGTTCTTACTATATAGTTGTTGGTTGTGGTGCAGATTTCGAAGGCTGGAAAAGTTTCTACGCTTTGCTAATAGTCGTTGAAGGTAAGGTATGGAAACTTGCGAGCCCCCTCTCACCATTTTTCTGTTTTCGAATTGAAATTTTCATTCGTCGAATTATTGATAGGCTTTATATGCAGGCTACTATAAAGGTGCAGACAGACGTTCGCAGGCAATCGTATTCGCACAATGAAATACCCATAAGTTGAACGGTTAAATTTAATATTGTCTCGGAATACCCGTACGTATCTGCGAGCAATTTGGGAAATACGGGTCGTGCGTTGCGGTTCTAAGTCTGAATGAGTGTACGACTAAGAATACGCGTACGTAAATCGGCGGTATAGGTTTTCTACTCTCTTTATGCCCGCGAAATTCGCGGTTTACCTACTCCTGTAACTGTAAAAATATGCATACCTTTTCTGCTATAGTTTCAGTTTGACTAAAATATTCGATTGTACTATACGAGTATATAACGTATTTCATCGTAGATTTGAGATAGGCGGATGTCATTTACATACATTCGACGATTCTTCTGTGCGTGTTTATGCAGCGTGGCATATACTTATTACTTTAACGATACAGATGTGCTGAGTTGGTACGTCTTTTTGCTTATTCAACTTACGCAATTTATTCGTTATGGATACCAACGAGTACTTTGAAACTTTGGTATACGAGAGTCGAGACTGCTGGTTTTGAAGTGTGCCTATGGCGCGATTTTGAGATGAGGTGAGTGACGAGGGGTACGAAATGAACATTTTTCAAGTTTTCGAGGTTTCGAAATTATGTATACCTATTACCTACCTACCTTAAGACGTATGGTATACCGAAAAGTTATTTTAAGCCTGTATGTGTGTATGCAGAGCTTCGTATGGTACGTTTTTATTCGTAAATCGAAAAAAGGCGAAAGAGGAAGATTTCCAATATTTTTAACTGTCACCTGAACGTCGTTAATGCGAGGTGCGGTGTCTTCAGAGCGAGTTGAGCGTCGTTGGTGAAAAAAATTCTTTTCCTCGCGCTTGCGTGACACGATACGGTATGAATTGGCATTATGGTACATGGTACGTTACGTACATTTTAGCTACGTTCTTCGAATAGGTATCTATATCGCGTGTAACGTCGATTAATCATTATTACACGTTGGTATGGGAGTGTTTTAATTGGGGAAAAAGTTGAAAAATGAGCGGCGCCGCATCGCGTTGTCGTATACGTAGGTATTAATACACGTACCGGACTCTACTCGTCTATAAACAGCCCTCTATACGTACCTACGTGAGCGAGCGCGAAACGAGCACAAAGAAAAAATAGAGCTGCTTGATCGGTCCTAATACCTATTATTAATTGGTATGGGGGCCGAGTTGTATACCTACCTACCCGTCGTATGTTTGTGATGATAGGAGCGGATGCCACGATTATATGAACTGATATATAACGATAGCGAATGAATAACGGCTATAATTGGTACGTCTACGTCTACGTCTATATTTTTGTATACGTAGCTCGATTGCCTTTTGGAAAATGTGGATCGTCAACGAGACATCCTTTTCTTTCTCTTGTTGTATTTTGTATTTGATATCTACGATCACCATTTTTTGGATGGAAAAACTGTGTGTTTTATTTTTATCATTTGAATGGAAATTGGATTGGGCATCAATGAGAATTTTCACGTTTGTTCAAAAGAAAATAAGGCGAGCTTTCCGAATACATGTAGTATCTAATTCGCGTTAGCTACTAGGCCGCTGTTGAGAACAAAATTGGAGAAGAAAACCGTTTTGAGTTCATGCCAAATTTTGTTTCTTCTCGGACAGATGTACTGTACTGTACTGCCTAACCGCGTTACGTCTGTGGCTGAATCATTGAATGTCGATTATGCCATTTCCAAGTCCATTTTCATTTAATTATTGCATCGGCCTTATGCTTTAGAACGATTTCTGCTCGTTAGTCTTTTTCAGTGTCCGGTACAGTAGGCGGTAAGATGATCCACTAATTTAGAATTTCGGTGCCATCAGTTTTTGTAATTTGTAAATTTTTCGAAAAGGGTATAGCCGAATAAGGAGGTCGTTGCTGCCTCCAAAGCTTTTGGGCTCTTATGCACCTTAGGTGATGTGCCTTGACCAAAAAACGTTCCCCAAAAAATTTTGGACCCCCATCCCCCTCCATTCTCGAGTTATAGCCATTTTATCGTCGTATTTTCGAGAATTTTC
>FIZT01045458.1:0-21811 GCA_900065295.1 Paracoccus marginatus
ATTTTTATCCCTGCACATTGAGTGGGGGGTGGTCAAAAAGGGGTATTTTTTGACCTTGACCGGGGCAAAAAAATTCAAGTGAGGTTCGATAGAGTAGTGTCCCCGTATGCTGAATATGCATTTTTTTCCACTGAGCACCTGCACAATTGCAATTTATGGCACCTCAAATGCAATTTTTGGTCATTTTTGACCTCTTTTCCTTCTGTTGGGGCTGTAGATTCTCAAATATGACAGTGGGCCAACTTTTTATGCCATATTTTGTTGCAACCAACGTTTACGCACCCGAAATCGCAAAGTTGATCAAATTAGACCTGCAACATTTGGAGTTATTGAATTTTGAAGCTGCGTAAGTGGGGGTATTACTCAAATTTCAACGTCGCGAGGTTCTCGCATTTCTGTTTCAAAAGTAGTCGTGTGACCTGTTGAAATGCATTAAAATTTCGCACTGGATTCGAAAATTACGATGATTTTTTTTATCTCCTACCCCCACCCCCATATGGGTTAGCCCCCTCAAATTTGATTTTTTTTTTCTCCATTTAGCCGTGTGACCTATCAAAATGTATTAAAATATCGCGCTGGATTCGAAAATTACGATGATTATTTTTTCATCCACCACCCCCACGGGTCAGCCCCCTCAAATTTGATTTTTTCCCCATTCAGTCGTGTGACCTATCAAAATGTATTAAAATATCGCGCTGGATTCGAAAATAACCATAATTTTTATTTATCCGCCACCCCCATGGGTTAGCTCCCTTAAATTTGATTTTTTCCCATTCAACGTTTTCACCTGCCGTTCGACATAGAAGCGTTTTAAATTTCGAATCAGAATCCAAACCTGACGAGGTCAAAGTAAGAAACTTTCCCGAATCCAGCGAAGCTGAATTTAAACAGTTGAAACATGACTCCGAGGCACAATACGGTAGCCAAGGCACGAGACCGTTGCTAGAATTCCTTAAAGGCGTCAGATTCGGTACCATTAAAGCGCGGCGAAATTTGATTATTTCGCAGCTTTTATAATTTAATCGACTGCATGAGTACAATCACATCAGCCAGTCGAGCTCGTAAATGTTTTCCTTTTTTTTTTGAGGCTTCGGGCGTAGGAAAATTGGCGGTAATGTTGCAGCTACACCTCGAGGCAATTTGTCGGGTAAATTTCGCTCGTTAACCGGCTAATTACTTAATTTTGACGAATTTAGTTTAACGATATGGCAGCTCGGTTTAAGTACATAAGGGTAGTTTCGTTTTACAGTCTTGACTTTACAGCACCAAAACGAAACGAGTGGCGAAAAATCGTCAATTTTGACCTTTATAAGTTCGTCATTCGCTTTCGAGATTACCAACGTTCTACATCTTCGTAAAATTCTGCAAACGACTCGTTTAATAATTCTCTACCGTGTTGACCTGCTCTGTACGACGGACGGTTAATCCTCAAAGCGTAAACCAGTGCCGTGCAATAGGTGGTTTCCGAAACCAGGAAACATATAAAGTTGACTAGCGCAAGAGCCAGCTGCCACAGCTTCGAAACAGAACACTCGAGAAGATTTTTTTTTATACGACGTCCTCGAGGCTAAATTTTAAAAAAATACAATAAACTTTTGCCACCAAAGAAATACACGTCGAGGATGAAATTTCGAAATCCCACGTACACAAATTCAAACTTGGGAATTCTTTTTGTGCAGAATGGAATCGTTGGGCGTCTTCCAATAACATTACTTTAAAAGCGACTCTCGCTCTGTTTCGTACGTATATTCTGCGAGGGCAAAGATTAATATTTGAATTTCTTTTTCGACGAAACAATTCAAAGAAAGGCTGCAATTTGCGACTTTATAAATAAAAGCTCATTCGAAATAAAAACATAGCGACGTTCCATCTACGTGGGATTCACCTACTGCTGGTTCGCTACATACAACGCGAATTAAGTCTGCTTTTGTTTTGGAAATAAAAAAAATAAAAAAAAAAAAACTTTTTTCGACACAACTGTAGGTAGATACCTGTTGAATTGGATAATGGGAAACTAGAGGCGTGTTGCCTTTACGCATATTCAACTTGTAAAATTTAATACGATTCGAATTTCGTTTGTGTTTGCCAGGCGGGCACGAAACACGTCAGCACGTTTTATACGTGTATCAACAGCGTGTGTATTTACCTACGTACTGTAGGTATATTATTTCACGCAGTCACGTGAAATCTTTTCTGGCCTATCTACGTTCGTGTGTGACGGATTTCATTTCGTACAACACGTTCACTTGGAAACCTTTTGCGAAGCAAAGGGTTGACGGACGTTTTGTACCTACATGTACGAGAGTTTTTTTTTTCAATTTGAATAAAACGTGCTTTGAACGAGAAATTTTTCCGAGTGTTTGCTTGGAATTTGAAAGCAGATTTTTCAAAACACAAATTTGAATATTTTCAATTTTATTGTCAATTTTCTAATTTTTTCGAAAACCAAGCAGCAATGTTCGTAAGCTTATTTATAGGCATTTTAAAAGTTTTGAAAATTTAGAGTCGTAGAAAGAGCTGCTACTCCGATGTAAATGCAATATCCTGGAAAATTTCGCAAGAGCTCGATCGATGGAAAATAATTCAACGGAATAATTTGCCTACTGGCGACTTTTCGCGAAAAGAATCGATTCATGTCGAGATTTCTCGAGTAAGAATTTCCGAAATTGATCGAATGTAACCGAATATACCCGAGGTTGATCAAAAGCACCCGAGCACACCCGAAGTTGATCGGAAGTAAGCAAAAATCCTCGGTGTTGGTCGAAAGAAACCGAACATACCCGAAGTAAGTCGAAAGTAACCGCAACCGAAGTTGATCGAACGTAGACGGACATACTCGAGGTTATTCAAACGCAGCCGAACACACCCGAAATTGATCGAAAGTAACCGAACACGCCCGAAGTTTAACAAAAATGCTCGAACCTATCCAAAATTTGCCGGCAACCACCGATCGTAGCCGAAAATAAGAAAACTTGAAAAAATTCTCAAAATTTACCAAATAAACATTTTTTTTTTACATTTCTTATGCTATTTTTTGGACATGTTTTTTGAAAATTTTGCTTGAAAATGAATTTTTCGTCATACTCTGCAAAATTTTCGTTCTTTTTATACACTATTCAATATCCATCTCACTAATTGCACTCAAAAACATCAGCTTTTGACTCTCTTACATCTATTTACAATTTTCAACCCGTCACTCGACGAACTTGATGCAAAAGAAACCAACACATGCCCAAATCTTGACATCACCGGCTCGGAACTGAGCTGTTTGCGAGAAACCCCCTCTTTCTCGTCCCCATTCCAGAGTTTCTATGGTTTTCTCGACTCGGCGCTTTCATAGTACAGCGAGAGCGATGTAATTAAGTACTTGTCAATTAATTGTTGCTCTTGTTGATGGAATACGCTGGAATGAGACATTAATAATACTATTACGTTGATTCGAGAGCTTTTGCGGGCTATTCCATATTAGAAATCATTAATCACTCGGTTTTAGGCGTTTTGCTCGAAGCTTATACTGGTGAGCTGTACGCAACGGAGCTCGTGTTTGTGTATCATGATCTTTTTCCAGCTACGTGGAAATTTTCGACGATAGTAGAATGAAATATAGAGTTGATCTCGCGCGATGTGACGATGCTGACGACCTTTCACATGTGGTACATACGTGGATTATGTCACTGGCTTCGGCAAAAATTACCTAAACCGCGGTACCTATCGTTGACGTATTAAAATTTATATTACTGGCGGAATGAAACACGTGCGAGCTAATTTTCTCAATTTAGTCGCAGAAAGTTTTGTTTTCCAGACGATAACGACGTCGTTGCCGCAGTTGTCGAAGTCGTTGCGGTATTTTATGCATTGTTCGTGCACGTTAATTGCAGGTCCTCGTACATTCGAGGTTTTTACATAATATTTTGCCTGTGATTGTACACTGTACACAGTGTACAGCCACTTGTGAAGTGCTATACGCGTGTTTGAATAAGTTCAAAATTAGACAAAACACACAATGACCCATTTCGTTGAATTGTCGATCTGCTACGAAGCAGATTATTTGCAAAATTTGTCCAATTTCAATAGGCATTCAACATGTTACGAAAAGTTATCGAGCGACCTTTCCTAAATACCGTAATTTTACCCCTTGGAACGTGAAATCTGATAAATCTACTTTATCTTCTGAATGTAAAATATTGAGAACCTTAATCGAAACACTTTGCATAAATGTGTAAAGTTTTAAGAAGGTTTCTGTATGTATACGTTTCGAGCTCATTGACAAACCGTGAAACTTAAAGTTAGCGTTACATCATTTACAATATTACCCCATTACATGGTAGAATAGTTGAAAACCTTACATAATTTAAAGGTATTATTATAACAAATTAATACCAATCTGCTCAGACGTTATATCTCAACCAAGCTCCACGGTAGCAGAGTTATTCGACGTGTATACGAAAATAAGCCCATCATATTTTACGCACACCTTTGTTTAAGGCCAGCCGAAAATTAAATTTGTTTAGCTGTTTTCTTCTCTTTTTTTCCAGCCTTAAAGAGCGCAAGAAATGATGCATCAAGATTTACCCAAGCGTAATCTAAGCTGACGATTTCATTTTCTGCGAGAATTTCACCCGCGCCAAAGATGAAGATTGATGACGCGATGAAATCTACTAAGTCACTCGTGTCAAACTCGGCGTCTATAAAGTTAAACCTCCAGTAAATTGTTCTCCCTTTTTTTTCTCGCAATAAAATTCGATTACTCGTTTGGGCGAAAATTTTGATTGATTTAAATGCTTTTACGCGTCTGGTCGAACAAATCTAATCGTTTCGTTAAAGTGGTTTCGACCATAAAAAGATTACATCGCTGGGGAATTTTTTTCGACATTGAACTCGCGTAAAATTATACATACATAAAAAAAGGAATGAGCCGTTTGAAAAATTATATAAATATAACCAGCCTCGGTAGCAAGCTCGGGGCGGAGAAAGATTATTTTCAACTCGTCGGCGTAAATTTACGCGACGTACGGCGATGGCGATGGTTTCTGAAGGGTGGAAAAAATTTGCACCAATGTAGGAGTGGTATATTTACACCTGCCACTCGAATATTCGTGTGATCGGAATATATTACGAGGGTTTGATGATATTTTCAACTACGAGATTATGAAAATTTGCATTTTCATTATTAACGCAACAGGAAAAATTATTTTTACGCCGAATTATCGGGCCGGCGACAAATTTTTGGAGAGGATTTTCATCGGTAATTCTGCTAAGTAACGTTGGTGGTATTTTGTCGAAGCCGTACAAGCTGTTTATTGTAGGTACCTGGACCACATTAATGGCGAATATTGTAGTTTCGGGCATATATGTACCTATATAGGTAATTACGTGTGTCTGTGTAGGCCGAAATGGTGTTTTGAAGGCGAACGAGGTGAGCATTATTTACAAACAAGTCGAATCTTTTATTTGAATAGGATGTGGTTTTGTTTGGTTGCAGAGAAGTCTATGATGGTGGCGGATTGAGAGAGATTCATTTTGCGGATCGTGATCTTTCGAGTTGAACAAAAATGTGATGGAAAAATTATACGCAACAAAGTATAAAAATGAAAGAAATTTTTTTCAAATGAATTTTTGACAGAAATTGAAAAAATATCTAAAACCAAAAAAAAAATTCTTTTGATCCCCAATTTTCTGGGAATAAGTACATATTTTTTGGAGGGGGGGGGGGGGGAAAAATATGTGAAGAAATTACTTGTAAAACCCTCGAACAAAATGTAAAAAAAATTCAAAACAAGAAAATTGTTTTCAAATAAAATTAATCCAGGACAAAATACAATCAATTTTTTTTTCAAAAAAATAAAAACAAGTTTTCAAAAGAAAAGTCGAAAAATGAGAAAAAACTATAAACTATTTATGAAAATATTGAACAAAATACAAAAAAAAAGTAAAAAAAATAATATAATTTAAAAATAAAATGAAAAAATATGAAAAATTGTACGCAAAAGTCTTGGAAAATTTGAAAAAAAATGTGCAAAGAAAAAACAGTCAAATTAGGAGAAAATTGAATTCAACTTTTTAAATACCAGCAAAATAAAAAGCCAAAACAAAACATTTTTTAAAAATTTCCTCAAATAAAATACGAAAAAGTGCAGAATTTTTATTTTCCAATTCAAAAACGATTTATACGTAAATGCATGCACCTTATTTGAAAAATTCCCAACACAAATGAATTTCAAAAGGGAACAAAATTGACAAAATAGTTCTTAAACTGAATATTCGAAGAAGAAAAATCCAAAATAAAAAGTTTCCAAGACGCTTCTGACAATGAGCAAAGTTCGTGCAAATATTTAGAATTTTTGCACAAAATAACGTACAGAGGTTGTTATTACAGCAAAATTTCAATATAGCTCTTCTCCCCCTCCCCAAAAAATGCTCAAAAAAAGTTTCGTGCCTACTGCCTACTGGGGTGTACAATATTGATTTTTTTTTTTGGAAACTACATACTTGGAGAGGGGTGTTGAAAAAAATTACCAAATGATGTCATAATGACTGGGCAAAAATTTCAGGTCCCCAACTCAGTTCTAACACCCCCCCCCTCCCATATTTTAAAAATTAAAGCTTCAAATTTCCAAAAAAAATTGAAAATATTTTCTGCCTTTTTCTATGCAATCGCGGTCTTGTTGTAGCCCCAAAAAAGTAAAAAACAAATTTCATTTTTTTTTTTTTAATTTTCTGGAATTTTAAAAAATGATTCAGAGAAGCCAGAATGTTATCCGCTTATGAGGTAAAAAAATTATAAAATTATAATGAAATTGGCTTATTTCGTGAAGTTTTAGAGGCTCTCTAAGTGCTAAAAAGGTATCAAAGGCTGTTTGGGTGAAGATGGAGTGAAAATAGGATAGATAGGATAAGTACTTTTGATTCATGAAAAAAAATTTTTCCGCCTTCAATCCCAAAATTTCTTGAAGTTACCGATTTTGCCTTTTTTGAATCAATTTTTAAAATCTCTGAAAAATGAAAAAAAAATCAGTGAATTTTTTTGTTACTTTACCGAGGCCACGATAAAACCAATTGCATGGAAAAATGCAAAAATATCTATTTTTCACCTCGATTTCCTACACCCCACCCATTTGAGGGAGGGGGTTGAGAGGGGGTCAATCGTTTGTGCTTCGTTTGTGCTTCGTTTGTGCACGCAATATTTTTGTTTGCGCTCGCCCCCTTCCCCCCTGTAATAAATATAAGTCATGGGTGGGCGTATGGGCGTAGGAAATGGTGCCCACCCGTTCGCGCTAGTGGGTGGGAGTAGGCTTAATCGATTGTGCTTCGTTTGTGCACGCAATATTTTCGTTTGTGCCTTTTCTATGGGCGGGGCGTAGGAAATGTTGCCTATAGAAAGGAGGGGGCACAAATGAAGCACAATCGATTAAGCCTACTCCCACCCACTAGCGCGAATGAGTGGGCACCATTTCCTACGCCCACCCATGACCTATATTTATTACAGGGGCGTAGGAAATCGAGGTTATTTACCCACGATTTCTTTGTTGAAGCTTTGATGTAAAACTGGGGGAGGGATGGAGAAATTTTTACCCCCTTATTTTGACTTCATTTGGCAACCTTTTTTCACTTCCTCCCTCCAACTTTCAAAAAAAAAAAATCAAAATCAGGACGTTTGGAAATATGCTAGAAAAACATTAATGAAAATCTTCAGTAAAATATGCAAAAAAAATTGCAAAAAAATATAAAGTTTTCTGATGAAAAAAAAATTTGATAAATGGCCCAAAACAGAAATCTGTGTAAAATTCAAAAATCTTTTTTCAAAATAAAAAACATAAAAAATGAGAAAAACACGAAAATTTTCATCAAAATATGGAAGAAATTTCCGCAAAAAAAATTAAAAAAAAACAAAAAAAAAACATAAAGAACTCAATGATTTTTCCCCCTGAAAAATCAAGTTTCACCCCACAAAATTTTGAAAGGAGCATTTAATTTTGCGAGAGAAACTTTTTCAACACCTCTTCCAAAAAATTGAAAAGATCAACTTTCCTGAAAACCTTGACAATGAAACCACAGCTAGCTGTAGCTAAGCTACACAGAAGAGATCAATTCTCCAACTCACGTATTTCCTTTCATTTTCCTCGAAACGTTCTCGCAAAGAAAAACGTACCTACACAACAATTAAAACCCTTAGATATATCTTCAATTCATTTCAGATTGATTTAAACGTATAGAAATTACATCGAAAAAGAACCCCTTCGAGCGTAAAGTTGTTTACTTTTATTCCAGCATGTTTCTAGAATGCATAATTATTGTCGAACGTTTTCGAACAAAATTTAGAAAAAAAAAAAAAGTAGAAAAAGGCCCAGTATTGTGAAATTTCATCGTTAAAAGAAAACGATAGGTACGCGTCGCTGAATCATCCTTGAAAATATTTATTTTTTTCCCCAATAATTTGCCAACCAAGCGTACAAATACCAATTACCATACTTGGGTATAGCCATGGTATAGCAAAAAAAAACCTCGGTTTAAAGTTTGCTTTTTCTTAACAATTTAAAACGTTTCATTTTTGTGAGGTTTATAAAAGAAAGTTCATTTTTTCCCTCTAGCCATGATCGTATCAAAAACATATTTTATTGTTTTTCATTTTGCTAACGAAAGCTTCGGGTAAATTGGGTATACTTAGCTTTCCGTGGGTTCACTTTTGAAAATCAAAACTATGTTAGAATTATCAACGAATTTCGTTCGAAAGATGTGGAAAAAGGCGATGTATGCGTAATTTAAACCACGAACGATACCGGAATAGCAAAACTACACAGAGCCGAAGGCTCGCATAATTAATGAAAATTGGTTGAAAAACACGCGCAATACGATTTCCTCAGGTATATCTAAATTATAAACCTGTTAAACCTGGCAATTTATTCTTTTGATGTACGTAGTTTTGAAAGTTTATTTTTCACAACCCCGACCATCCCTCATGATTTAACCTGTTAACAAGCTAGCTGCGGCTTATACGGTTTGAATTCGCCTTTAACAATTCCCCAAGTGATAATCCTTGCCCTCTACTCGTTTCGTCTTGCCAATCGAATCACGTCTGGTTAGGGAAATCGCGCCAAAAAACATGGCACGTGTTTGCGAACACAATTTACTTAAAATCTGGCATCCGAACGACGACGTAAAAGCTTGCAAATACGAGCTGGCTGTGATGCATTTGCACAACCGACCGAATTCGAAGCCATAAATTAATGATATTGTCGCTTTTCACATGGCCATAAATAATATTAAATGCGATTCGTACATACATTATGGTGCAAGGGGGAAAAAAAAGAAGAATGAAAAACCGCAACAATAATATCAACAACAACAATAGCACGATACATATGCCGCGACATCGCGACTCTGAATAAAAAATCGAACATTGCGAAATTATCCAAACAGAAAGAGACGAAGTTACGGGGTCGTATAGCTCGTTTGCGATATTTTTGATTCTGAATATGAAACGAAGCTTGAGGAAAAATAAAAATCCATCCAACGGATAGGTAGTCTATCTTATAAAACTGGCACAGTGGATTTCGAGATAAACCTCTCGAATAAATTATTACCCACCAAAAAGGTAGGTATTTTTTGTAAGCTCGTCGGTAACCAAGCCCAAGGTACACTAAATCACGGATTATACGTGGTGAATCTTGAAGTGAAATTTTTCGCACTCTAAGCCCCTACCAAAATAACCCTTTAGTCGATCAGAAAATTGGTAAAATTACCGAATATATCGCCATACAAATGTCGATCTCGATACGTGTCAAGTACGTACGTACGAGTTACGAATATAAGCACTCGGTGTTCTGTAACTCAATAGCGGGTATATTATTTCACAAAAAACATACCCCAGATACCTTCGAGAGGTTAAATTTTCGAGTCTTTTGGCCAAAGTACCCTTTTACATCGTCACATCTTCGCAGAGAACTTTCATTAACCCTCCAAACGAAAACCTCCGATAAAAAATTTCCAACTCGATTCAAGTTTCTCGCAACGTTTCAACAGATTTTCACTAACCAGCTTGGCAAAAAAAAAGAGCAAATTAAATCTCTTCGAATTTCACAATCAGCGACGAGAATTGTGTAGGAATACACGTGCAGAAACAAGGTAGGTAACGTGAAAAATATTATTTCGTCTCGGCAAATCATCACGCGAAATGTTAAATAAATAAAAAACCCTGGAACATTATCTCGTTTAAAATTAACATCGTGTTTTTTCCTCTCTCTCGATGACTCAATGGTGCCCAAACTGGTGATGGGAAAATGCGCAGGGATAGCGACGAGCAGAACGACGATATAGGTACAGGTATAGGTAAGTGGCATAGGTGAATGCAAACACAATAAACACAACATTAGGTACTTACGTATACGATTACGGTCTTCTGGCTTGGGAATTCTTTACCAATTGAATAAACTCATCGCATCAACTTTGTGCAAATACGAGTACAGCTGTAAATCGTATTGCGTCTTTTTCGTCGACATTAATCAGAGATAAATTACGAAGTGACAAATACCGAAGCAAATGACGAGATTATCACAAAGTGAGCCCCGTTCATTTTTTAGAATAAATCAATCGCGAACTTGAAAAAAAAAGAAATTCAAGGATGAAAAAACTCTAAAAAAAAAAAAAAAAATGCTTCTATTCATAGATGTTCATTTGCAAACAACTGCAGAATCATTTTTTTTCAGAGTGAATCGTTCACCAACTTCTTGAAAAAAAAAAATGAAACAAAAAAAAATTAAAAACCATAACTTCAAACCATCGATTCAGTCAGTTTCATCGATTCGTTCGCGAACGACTAAATTATTTTCAAGAGTGAATCATTCGAGAATTATTTGAAAAAAAATTACCAAAAAACGAATCGAAAAAGTACATAGACAGACACATTAGACAAACATGTGGCCTCGACGTGATTCATCAATTCGTTCGCGAACGACTGAATCCTTTGTGAGAGTAAATCATTTGCGAACTGAAAAAAAAAATTTTGAACTGAAAAAGAATTGACAAAAAAAATGGTTAATCGCACAAGAATGTGATTCATCAATTCGTTCGCGAACGACTGAATCATTTTTCAAGTGAATCATTCGCGAACTTTTAAAAACAGTTTTGAACAAAACAAGACCTGAATTCAACATTTAAATTTTAAATCCATTGATTGAGTTTGATTCATCAATTCGTTCGCGAACGACTGAATCCTTTGTGAGAGTGAATCATTTGCGAACTGAAAAAAAAATCAGAGCTGAAAAAAAAATATTTTGAACTGAAAAAGAATCGACAAAAGTGGTTCATCGCACAAAAACGCGATTCATCAATTCGTTCGCGAACGACTGAATCATTGTTCAAGCAAATCATTCGCAATCGCGAGTTTAAAAAAAAAATCTATGCAAAACAAGAACTAAAAAAACATTTTAACCCATAGATTCAGTTTGATCTATCAATTCGTTCGCGAACGACTGATTCATTCTCAAGAGTCAATCATTTACGAACTTTTTTTTCAAAATTCAATTCCAAAATTGCAATCAAAAGATAAATAAAAGGAAGTAGTTTCACTCACCTCACGAGACCAAATGATTCAGCTTTTCGTTCATGAACGATTGAATCATTCGAGTACTTTTGAAACCAAGTTCAGCAGAAAAATATTCGAAAAAATTGATATCAACGCAATGATTCCAAATGATTCACAAATTTGTTCGCGAACGACTGAATTACTTTTCAAAGTTTGACATTTGCAAACCTTCAGAAAAAAATTCAAAGGGAAAATGAATCAAAAAAATCTTCAACGCATCAGTCGTTTGCGAACGAACGACTGAACGATATTTTGAAGTGAATCGTTCACAAACTCGGGAAAAAATGAACAAAAAAGAATCTAGAAAATCACTTAAATCATTCAATGCATAAAATTGACGTTACGTTGCATTGTATGATTCGTCAATACGTTCGCGAACGACAGATTCATTGCTTCCAGTGAATCATTTGCAAGCTTTCAAAAAGAAAAATTCACAGAAAAGCATTTTCAAAAAAATCAATCCCACGCACGAGATCGATAGAATACGTTTCATCAGTTTATTCGCGAACGACTGAATCATATAAAGAACGAATCATTCGTAAACGATTCTACTATTGTCAAAAAAATCCCTAAAATACTCAATTCTGCGTTCAAAGACCCAATTTCAAAGCAAATGATTCATTTCGTTCGCTCAATGGTCAATTTTTCGAACGAATCGTTCACGAACGACAAGGAAAAAGCGAAAAAACATCAATTTTTTCTGAAAATACAACAGCGATTAGGTAAGTAAATGGCTTAGGTAATTCAGAGCAAAATCAATCATTTTCAAAACGAATCATCCGTGAACGAATTTTAGGTGAAAAAAATTAATAGCAATATTCCATTATTTTCCAACAATTTTCGAAAAAATTTCAACTTGGTTCAAAAATTTGTTCGTTCAGAAGATTCGTTGCGAAGCAAATCATTCGCGAACCGAATCTGATACGATTTTTCTATCAATACGAGCTAGATGCATGAATGACTCGAACTGATTCGTTATAATTCAGCAAAAAGTGATTCGATTCGTTCATGCATTCATTCATTCAAATAATT
Organism: Paracoccus marginatus; assembly: GCA_900065295.1. Taxonomy (NCBI): domain Eukaryota; kingdom Metazoa; phylum Arthropoda; class Insecta; order Hemiptera; family Pseudococcidae; genus Paracoccus; species Paracoccus marginatus. Next base: position 12,614 of record FIZT01045458.1, read on the forward strand.
CCGAATTCGACAGAATAGCTCCCCTCTAAACATTGTACCTATTGTTTCAATATTATCTCAAGTTATTTGTCTACCAAGCCTATAGAAGAGATCTCCGCCACTTTCACAAGTACCTGGGTAATTCATTTTCAAAATTCAATTGAACGTACCATATAAATAAGTAATTTGGTAACTTCTCTCGAAACGAAGCCAGAAAAAAAGATATTTGATTACTTCTTACCCTCCGCATACTATACCCATCTATAAAAGTCAATCAACCATTTTCCTTTAAAAAAAAAAGAAGAAAAACAAGGGTCATTCCAATAAAAGTTTTCTTATTTTCTTTTTTTAGACGTTGATTTCACAAATTGCTTTCAGGTACTTGACTTCAACATACTCGAAGAGTGTGATAATTATCCCAATATACCTAAGTACTTCACTTTTAATCAATAATTATACCATCTTGTTGACCCGGCTAAAAAAAATCAATCATCAAAATTGGAATTCGAATACGTGATCATTACCTTATGAAAAATATCACTAGGTACTTAATGAAAAGGCTTCAACCAAGGTGAATGTTTTATAAACTCGAAGAAATATTATAGTAATTTGTATGGCTTGTTCAATTTTCATAAACAAACATTAAATTTTGAGCTCGCTTAAGAAATTAGAATAAAATATGGTAATGAGAAACACCTCCACTTCATTTGGCTAATTAACGCGTAAACCATATCTAATTTTTAATTCGGTAAACATACTCCGTGCCTAAATTTTGAATGAGAAAAAAAACAAAGATTACCAACAAAACTGGCACTTTTTCAAAGCCCTACCGGCACAACACATGTTTTTCAACACGAGTAGAGTAAAACTACATTTAAAAACTTATATAAAACGGTTAGAAAGTTTGCGAAAATTACCTTGCACTCCGGCTTGCACGGCCAACTGTTTCAAAGTATTAAATAAAGACGACATCGCGCGGCCAAATTAAAGAATACGAGTTATTTGGAAAAACCTCGACATAACGTTTCTGTATCGGCGATAAGACTAATACCGCACTCGGGCAGCACGTGCGAAATAACAAATTGGGAAATGAAAATCGCCTATTTCAAACACGGTATCGTCATTCCGAAATGAGCGTTCGAATGCTTAAATTTACGTACTTACACGTGTAAAAAGTGTATCACGAAACTGACGTGTATTCGCGTCGAGAAAAGCTTTCGGTGCACTAAGTCGTCTCGATGAAATGAGTAAGAAAAGCTGTGCATACGCAGGCGCCCAACTTTCGCCCCTTCCGTCGCTATTGATTTTTACCGGAAATCAACGTGTACACGATATGCAAGGCATTAAAATATAAAATTCTGCCGAGACGCGGCAGCTTGTCTCTTTATTGCGGGTGTACTAACGTGTACGAATTTAACAGGGGGAAAATTACATCGTCGTTAATTTACCTGAAACGAGAATAATTGATCGTAATCGCGAAACGAGCCACCTATACGTACGCTGTTTCCTCGGGATCTTTTATGTCGACAATGCAACACATGAATAGAGCTTTAACGCCGACGAACTCTTCTATCTGTACCACGATATGTGCATCGTTCGAGAAACCTGCACATCGTTTCACGGTTTACGCATCGTCGCATCGGTTCATTCGAATCGATACAGTAACGTGTGATGGTAATCAACACCTGCTGGGTTCGAAAGAGCTATACGGTCTAGAAAAGTTAATTAAAAATTGCGTACTAAACAACGGCTAAGTTATTGATTAACAACTTCATAAATGCACGATGCACCCGTTTCGCTAACCCAACAGCCTACATGTAGTATTTCAATCGGAAATACGAACAGTCGAACGTATTACGTGTGAATCGAGATACAAAACTTTACCATTTTCCTTTTTACTTAAACTTTCATCTTCATTGTACTGCGTAACAGATGTAGTGACCGAAAGGGTGGCGAAATATTGAAAAACTTTTTCTTCTACCACTGAACACCTTCTACACACCTAACAATATCAGTTCTGAACGAGTTCGGTTGAAAATTACAATAGCCATGGTTGAAAGATGAACCGGAGGCGAAGCTGTGAGAAAAGGAACTTGAATAAACGTGAACTACCTATCGCATGAATAAAATTATTAACAAAAATTTGATCGATTTCCACACCACACGTCATATTAGAATCGTCTCGAGAGCCCCGTTAATATTTCGATTTTCAATTTAAAATTAACACCTTACTGCCCAACAGGATACTAAAACACTTAATGTAGATCTTAATTGTAGGCAATTTATCCGGTACAGAATGAAAATATAAAGCTACTTACTACGTTTTGGTGATTTAGCTTGCAAGAATGCGGTAAGAATATCGTACTGGGCATCCCGACGGGCAAATAAAAGATCCCTGCGTTTTAATTGACATATTAACTGCTTTCCGGCGTGAGATATATTATACTCGAGTGTCTTCTTTAATATTTTCAATTCATTTAAACCTATCACACAAAATCCGTTTAATAATTGTATTATGCTACGTCTCAGATCGTATAGCGTCGAAGAACAGTAATGTCTTTACTTTTACTCATTAGTCGAGCTCTAATGAAAGCATTCCATTTCTGGTACATGCCTTCGGATATTCCGCTGAATGATCGTGTCTTCTTCAATAAAACGTTTGATTTAACCGATACGAAACTATTCGACGAATCTGTACTATCAACGGTATCTCTATAGTCAGTACCGTCCGAACTGAACTTTCTATTACCGCCGTAAATCTTCAAAAGTAATTCGTCAACTAGAATAGAAACTCTTCTGTTATTTTTACGAAAATTTTCGTCGTCTTGTCCATCACAACTCAAACTCCTTTGGGCAGGTTGTTGTTGTTTTGAATCATCTTCAACTTCATTCGATTGTTGTTGAGTTTCCGTCATCGAGTGCGAGTGATCTTCGGTCGTTTTTCCACATGGACATATTTCATAACCGTTGTCAGTTTGAAACACAGGATTAACGCAGAATTCGCAAACTTTTGTAAAATTGGGTTTTGAATCGAGATTCGTTCGCGTTACTAGATCCGAAGAATAGGAAAGATATTCAGCGTTGAAGTACTCGCATTCGCGATTATTTGCGTTGAGCACGAGACGAGAATGAATCGGTTGTACGAAGTAGAATCTCGAAGTGTGTCTTTCTTCAGATGAAATTGTCTTGGATGCTTCGTGCATAGCTGTTCTTGATTAGCGATGAAATATAACTGAATGATTCCTGCAATGCAACACCTACATGTAGATTGACTTCATGAAATTGTAAATAAAACATTAGGTACTAGTTATACTCTTTCAATAAAAACACATACCTAAGAGTAATTATGCTTCGAATATTAGACCCAAGACAAGGGTTGAAGTAAGTAGAAGTTTGGGAATACGACATAAAATGTCATAAATATGTAGTGGTGAAACTAAAATAACGTTCTTACCTTTACCTTAGAAGAGAATGAAGTTCGAGCTTTGAGGTAAAGGTAACACATCAAAACTATAATACTTTGTCTCAACATTGTACCTAAGCGAAATTTAATTCAAATTCAAACCAAAATATTTAATCAGTAACTAACAAGTAAGAATAAGTAATTACGAAAACGAAAAGATCGCGTGAAGAATGATCAAGATCTTACAATTTCAATTTCGCACAGTTTTGCAGAAGATTCTTGTTATTAACTAAGCGTAAAAAACAGACCCTATCTAGCATCTAAATCACAAACTATGAGCCTTTCAAATTTCAAATTCAAATCTTGAGCCATGAATCCGAATATTAACTCATAATCATTAAAGAAATGATGAAAATAACGCTTTAGTTGTACTTCGATTTACTTCAACCAGACGTATTGCTCCTTAATTAATAAGATCACATACACAATATAATACTTACATACAATATTTTTGTTTGCCCGCTTCTGCTGAGAAGAAAGCTTTCAAGAATCAGTTTGTACTTAGACTGCCATCTGTTCTATGGGTACTATTGGCGGGATTTCATTTTTTTTTTTTTGAAACAAATATATGTAGAGAGAAAATCAAAGATCCGAAAAGTACTCTTTGACTGAAGAAAACACCACATCTACAATTATTATCGAAACAAAAACATCACAATCAAAATTGACGAATTGTATCACCAGTGTACTCGAACCGAATTTTATAAAATTGTGTCATTACCAAAAATCGATTCACCATCGCTCGAATAAATCGCGAACACCGACTGAAAATTTCATTCCAATAGCAAAACTGAAGAGGAACTTCATGAACAGAATACAGATGTTGGTATTTGTTTTGATGAAAAAATAAAAAGGTTCACGTACATTGACACAGCTGTGTTTTGTCATAATTACTTCTCTGTTTAATTATGCATACAATTGTTTCGATTTAGGTTAATGGAAAGAACGGATGTAGATAAGGGTTCAATGTGATATCGTCGTTGGCGGTTGACCGATTCCACACGATTCAAGATCCTACGTTCATTTCTGAGCGATTAATGACCAAATAACAATGAGTAACGCAGCATTCAACGATATGATGAACGAGGTAAAAAAAAAAAGTGACTTAAAGGAAAAATAAGGCATCTAATAAGTAGAAAATTAAAACAGCTACTGAGAGAGCGAATATATCTAGATTATATGTAGATTTTAAAAAAATACACAAAATAGGATACGAAATCAGTTCAAAAGCAACAAAATGAAATCACACTTGTACAGATAGTCACTGCGATGAAAAATGTCGCTCGATTGTTCTCCTTAATCGATTGCTTAACCTTGTCTGGATATCACTGGCTTTAACTAGATTATCTCCTACTGGCTGAGGCTGGTCACTCGTTCTGGTTGCTTCAATGCATGATACGTCTTTATCTTCTAAATTTGAGATCCAGGGTTTACATTCATGCAGACAGTGTTCACGAAACTTGGACTCGTCGATAAATGTATGTTTTTTACACAAAGGACAGTGCACTTCCATGATTGTTCTCGACGGACACTTTCGTATGTGTTTTTTCACTTCGTCCAATCCCATATTTTGATCACAATATGGACAGCCTTGAACTGGTTCGCCTTTGTTCAAATGTACGATAACATCGTCCAATTTATTGAATTTCTCATTACAACGGGGGCAGCATTTTATACATGTCCGTACATGCCTTAAACATGAATCGAAAGTTTCGTACTTTTGGCCACAATAACAACCCATATGTCTTGTAAATATATGTGCTAAAAATTTATCACTATTCGCTTCTTTAAAATTGCAAATCACGCAATTGAAGTATTTCTCTGGAAAATTATGATGCCTCTCCACATAATGACTATATAAAGAAACGCTGTCTCTTAGTTTTAAATGACAATAACGACAAGTCTTTGTCTTTTCATTCTCAAAGACTTCTAATTCCTTCAATAGATTGCTAGTGGAGTCTAGTTCTTTGGCTTTTGATACAAATTCGACATATTCTTTAACGATGGGTTTCGATTCTTCGCAGCTAAAAAAATTCTGGAACCACGGAGCAACTCGTTCTGCCTTTTGAGTTGAGATCACGTGAGACAGAACGTGTTTCAGGACCATGACGCTTTTGTTAATCTGTTCATCTGGACCAAAAAATTTTGAACAACAGAGGCATTTGTCCTGTAACCCTATCGTTGGTATCTCGATTGTAAAGTTCTTGACGATTTTTGAAATCGGCCGCTCTCTGAAATGAAAATTTTCCCATAAGTTTTGTAAGTAAAACTGAGAAATACGAACTGAATAACTGCACAGTGCACAACTTACGATTGTTTCGATACGATATTTGTGCTTTTATAATTCCGCAAAGCCATCCATTCTATTAATTTAGCCTGATCCAGTGGATCTGAACTCACATGCTGCAGAATATGCTGGAGGCAATCTTTCAGAATTGGCAGCATCTCCTCGCATATTGGACACAAATTTATAAAAGGGACCTCGATCACCAAATGTTGAGAATGTATCAATAGCTCATCGAAGCAGCTGCATCGGTGTGCGCAAACCGGGCATCGTAGATCGACATTATTTCTAATTTTCCCACATAAAAGTATGATACAATATCAGTATACATCTCACGTGAAGTGAAGCAAAACACAATCTCAAAAAGTTTGTAGGGATTATTTTTACTCACCGATGGACCATTTTCTTTTCTAAAAACACAGATTTCACGAACACTTATTTCTAAATTACTATTCAAATAAAATTACTTGTCAATATGACTTGGACTAGAAGTCAGCAGAATACCAGCACACCCATATCGAAATCAAATTTTAAAGTTGAATGATTAGATAACAATCTAACGGTCACTTTTTTCTACGAAGTACAAACTAGGTACAAACTCTCGTGACAAACTTGAGAAACTTGGTGGGGTAAACAGTGTTACCTCTGTGACCGAAGAATACCGGCCTCAAGTTTTTTCCCCAAAACTTCTATAAACTTCAATTACCTATTTCAGAAGACCGAAATATGTAATTAAGCGTACCTAATCAACCCATGCTTTTGTTTGAACGGTAATTATTAAATCTTGAATGAGGTGGAGCAATAAAAAATACATAAGTACGTCTTTTTTGTTTACTTATGAAACATTTCGTAGACCAGACCACTTACTATTCAAGAGAAATAAATTCAATTTAAGTGCAATACTTTTTCTAAAATAAAAATAAAGTAAAATAAAAGATTGAAAGAAAGAATCAAAGAATTCACCGCATTATAAATTTTTAAAAATACAGTCAAATCAACGGGAATACATATAGATGCTTAAGATCGGTTTCATGAACACAAACAACGATTAATTAATATACTTAATTAAGTAAAAAAATAAATCAACCAATAAAATCAAGTTACAACGAAATAAAAGGAGAAAAATCTTTGAACGAGGAACTAAACATTTTTCCAGTAACTATTTTTTAAAAATATTGGTTAAATCGTATCAACTAAAATAAAATGAACTCAATGAGAAGTACAGTAGGCACAATTTAAATCAAAGCTGAATCTCGCCCTTTTCGAAGGTATCTCAAGTGACAGTGTATCGTCTTCTCGGTGCAACGTATGAAGATCCATCAGGTTCTCGGCCTGAACTTCGATAAATTCTAATTTTTGATCAGGTTTCTTCCATGGTAAACACCGAGACGCGTGCTGTTTCAATTGAACTTCCGTAGAACACTTTACAACACAACAAATAGGGCAGCGAAGAGTCGTTTTCTTCAGATCGCATTTTCCGGTGTGTTTAAAAAATAATTTCATGTCTTTATTTTTATAACCACAGAGACAACTAATATGCACCGATAAAATATGATTGAAAATATCTTTTGGCGAAGACTGCGAGTTACACATCATACAAATCCATTTGTTTCTCTTAAAAATTGAACCGCAATTCTTCTTCGTAGTTTTTTCAATGTGATCTCTGAACGCTCCGATGGTAACAAAATTATCAACGCGACAGCATGGACAAATGATACCATTTTTCTTGGCGGCACATTCTTTTGAATGGTCGATGAATGACTGAAAATCGCCACCGCGATAGCCACAATAACAAAAAATGTGATCTGAGAAAAAATGCAGCATCAGAATGTCCATATCCGGAGCTTTGAAATTGCACAGTAAACAGATGGAAGGCTTAGTTGCTTCGATTCGTTCGCAGTTATGATGATTGTCCAAAAAATCGAACACCGAAGTCACTGGTTTTTCGCAAAATTTACATTTCTTCAAAGCTTCAAGTTCCGATAAGAGAATTTTGGAAAGCAAAGGAGAGTTCAACCTCTGCCTGTAGAGATTGTACTCAATCAGAATGCGGTGGTCTGAGTAGGAGCAGAAAAAGACCAGCATCCATTTTTTAACCAAATCAAATGGGTCTTGCGTAAAAGAAGAACTTTTTTTGAGAGGTCTTTTGGTAACGAGTTCTTTCACATGAGTGAAGATATGAATCAGACACGATTCTTCGCGACAAAAATACTTTTCACAAAGAGGACATTTTAACTGGAAATCAATCGTTGGAACTTCGACTCGCATTTGAACATCAATGTCTTCTTCACTTAAAAGCAATTCGGAACGCATTTGGCACGAGTAAGACCTATGTAAAACGAAAAGACATCTCCATTAAATATTTAGTACGAAACTTCATATCATATTAAAGATTAAGAAACAAAGTACCAACATTTCTCCGCTTTCAATACTGTTTTCAGCTTCCTTGTTCAGTTTGGTTAAGGTGTTCATATTCTCATCCTTCAACTGCGGTAACTCATCAGTGTCAAGTTCTTCGGGTGCGATACGGAAATAATTACTGAACCAAAGTACCAAATTAGAACGATCAGACAGGAAATTGTGAGAATTTTCAAAATGGTCCAAAAAATGTTCGAAACAATTTCCTTCGTTATCGAAACAGCGCTCGCATATTGGACATGCTAATAGATAAACGGTTAGGCTGGAGTGCATACTCGACTCATCTTCAACCGTGGCCATTTTACAAATGTTTAACGTAGATTCAGCATTCAGTGTATCATTCATTTTGTGTAACTGTAGATTTACTGTTTCAAGATTCATACACAGTATCACGACAGAATCAGATTCCGAGGATGATGTCATATCTGAAAGTAACCAAGAAAGAATAAGTAAGTTACTCTGTCCACAATGAGATGAAAGGATAAGTAAAATTAAATCAGAACGAACAGGCAAAGTAGGAAAAAAACCAAGTGTTCCTGGGTTCCTGGTATGTAAAACTTACATCAATTTCAGATAGTTTGTTATCATCAGATTATGTACTTTACCGGTACAATATGCATAGGAAAATAGGAAAATCACTCAGCCAAATTCATTCGAATTGAAAATACATCAATACAAATCGGAATCGGGGAATAAGAAATTGAAATTCTCAGAAATTAATGAAAAATTGAAAATTCAACATTATTAATTATTTTTATTATCAAAAATTTTTTTCACTTTCATTTCCCGCTTAAAATTAATTTTGTTGGCTTGGCTGTCGGCTGTATCGACTGTCGCGATGACGCACAGTCATTTACAAGATAATTATAAAGGAGTAGATTTCGTGATAATTTTTCGTTTTTAGGGTTTCCGTAGGAACCCTTTTAGTTTCGCTTTTTCTTCTTCTAATTTCTAATTATTTATTTCTTTAACAGCTTCTGCTACTTGTAATCTGTGATTTTTTTTGATAATTATTAATTTCTTTAACAAGTTCTGTAAATTCTGATCTGTGTAA
>FIZT01045462.1:0-10515 GCA_900065295.1 Paracoccus marginatus
CCCAGGCATGCTACACTTATAAATGTGTTGATTTTTAAAATTTGGGAGAGGGTAAAAATAAACATTTTTCATTGTTATTGAGAGCTGCAAAAAAATGAAGAGGGGTGCGAAACAAACGTAAAGGTTGCTGGAAAAATTGGGGGAGGGGCTGAAGAAATTAGGAGCGGGTGTCTGACAAAATTAGGGGAGAATCCTCAAAAACTTGGGGGGATCTCGGCACCTCTGACTTCAGGATACCAAATTTTGGCTGTGGGGGTTTCTCGTAATGCTCTACACGCCTGTTATAAATTTTTTTCATTTGGCGAGTAACACCTCGGGTAGCTCCCTTGTAAGACCAAGAAATTGGTGGAATTCACAAAAACTAAAAAATCAATTGAGCTGATTGAAAATTGAAAAATTATCGGATCATCAAAAATCTTGAAATTGATCGAATTCATTAAAAGCAGAAAATCCACAAATATCAAAAATCAAAATTTAAAAAAAAAACAATTAGAGATTTGAAAAATGATTGAAAATTGAAAAACCAGTCAAAGAACTGCGAAAATTTCGAAACCAATCGATTTCATTAAGAACAAAAAATCCATCAAATTATTAGAAATCTTGAGTAGGTAAGTGACGTATGTAGTCAATGATCGCAAATTTGATCAACTTTTCAAATTGAAAATTGATTCATCATCATCATCATTATCATCATTTCTTAGTCGTCCGGGACACAAATTGAACTGGTTTTTGAATTTTGAGCAATCAGCTTTTTGAATATAATTTTTTTGTAAGATTTTCGAGAGAGGAAAGGAGAAGAGCCTGTAAAAATTTGCCATTTTGAGAAATCCTTTTTTTGTCAACATTTCATCAAGCGTGCTCCGATTCCAGGTACGTTGGATTTTTTCGTAAAGAAAGAGGCAAAAAATCTTCAGCATAGAAATGGAGAGAAGGGGGACGGCGTCGAAGGGGCCGGAAAACCTTAACACGCGATTTAATTAAGTTTGGGAAAACGCGGGTTGTAAGTTAATACAAAAGCGAAGAGGTCGTTGGAAATTCGTACGTATACTACAATATAGTCGTAGTCGTAGCCGGCTGTTAATGATAACAGTTTTAATCCTAGCGGATAATGGAACACTAAATTGCAAATTCTGGCTTCCAACATTGCATAATGTTAGGCTTTAGTTTGCGAATGGGTTTTCTGTTGGGTTTCGCGTACATAGGCGGCCGCCGCGTAGGTTAGGTACCTATACCAGCGGTACAGCACTACGACTAAGGCGAGTATACGTATGTATGTGTTAGGTCCTATATACGTACGTAGAGTAAAAGGCTATTCGGCCGCCTCGGCGGTGGCTGCGTCCGTATATCGGATGCGAGCGAGCGAGAGAGCAGGCAATACGCCCTTCGAAATATATAATTCGAACAAATGACGCCTTCGAAAAGCAAATTAGATTCGTTCCCCGGGCCCAACTGGGCTCCATTTCTAATTCAATAACTATCACACGTTTTACTATATGTATGGTAACATGTGTCTTCGGCAAAAGTGTCTGTGTGCTGGTATCGCGACGCTGGTTGCTACTAACGACACACCCTCTTCTCTTTTTAAAGTGAAGATATTGATCTAGACTGTGCCGGGGACGCGAGGGAGTTGCGAAAAAAAAACCAACTCCCAGACGTTGGTATAGTTTTGTGTGTTCTTTTTTTTTTCTCTAACCCAAGTCCGAGTTCCGAGTCTGTTCTTATATCTGTATGGTGGTGGTGGTGGTGGGTAATAACGGATGATAGCTATTACAATCATCTATGACCAGTCAACCTTCCGATACCTAATCAACTCGAGTGGACTATAAAATACAAAACTGCAACAAAGTTGTTTATATTGTGACGCTTTTTTTTTCTTCCCAATACTCTTGTTCTTCGTTGGTAGAGTATCGCTGTCCCTCTGTGTTCTTTGCGTTTGGCTCGATCGTTAGGTTTTTTCCTCCTGTAGATACGTATTTCTTAATTTATGGGGTTTCCCTTGATCGTTTATTTTTTCACCCGCAGCCGGGTCGGTTTTAAATGCCCTCGTTGTTGCCTTGTGTATTTTTTATTGGTCGCGGTATCATCGTCGATAATCGTAAATTTTTATCGAGCTTCACGATTGATGTATTTAATTGAGCGGGGGGGGGGGGGGGTTTGGGGGGGGGGGGTGTTTGTTTATGATCCTCTCGTGGTCATAATCGTCAATCGTGCCTGCGTTCTACGAGCTCGAAATATTCTATCAAGCGTGTTTCTCTCTTTCGTGTACTAGGTATCTACCCTATGGATAGCTGTGCACGTTCTTGACGAAATTTGATTTTCACGATCTGTTAAACATGCAACACTTTCTACAAGTTGGCGCGATCTTATACCGAGATGACGTTAACAAAGTATAAGTTGGGAGATTAACGATATATATACGTAGTGTAATATATAACGCCGGCGTGTACCCGGCTCGTGCCTACTGTTGGGGGAAATTCCCTATAGTCTTTCACCTCGTGGTGGTTAATGTTGTCCATTTCGGCCTCTTGCGGTTTTCAATTCATCCTACCGGTGTATCCGCGTACGCCAAAGAGAATACCGAGCAGACTGGTTTCTCGTTTATCTACCTACGAGTATATGGTGTGGAATTACGAGGAAAATGGAGAAAAATTGGAAGAAATTTTTAACACGTGGCGATTAATATTGGAAGAGAACGAGCTAAGATTAACTTCGTACATTAATTTGGCGCGATAAAAGGTGCTGCTGCGGAAATTGCGAGTGGTAAAGTACAGGTGTATAATTGTATATGCCGAAGAATAAATTGCATGGTTGGAAAATACTACACTTTGGTGATATGACCAAGTTTAATCAATAATTACGTGCTTACAATGCAAAGGATGTACGCACAGAAATTGTTGAAAAGAAGAATTTTCAAAAAAGTAAAATTTGTTGGATTGGAAAAATTATTCGAAGAAATTATGGACTGATCAAAATCGAAATTTGACTCGATTCATTGAAATCGAGAAAATACATCGAGTATCGATTTATTGGAAATGAAGAAGTTTTTCGATGCATCAAAAGAAGTACTTCAATTCATCGAAGTCAAGAAAATTTGATTTACTGAAATCGAAAAATTGACCGACTTATGAAAATGTAGAACTCTCTCCATCTGGAATCAGTGAAAATCACTGAAAAAAGTCAGAATTGCAGCACAGGGAAATCAGTGAGAAAATCACTGAAATTTCGGTAAAATTTCACTGATTTTTCAGTAAATGTTACAAAAATAACTGGAAAATCACTAAAAATCACTGAAAAAGTCAGAATTGCAGCACAGGGAAATCAGTGAAAAAAATCACTAAAATTTCGGTGAATTTTCACTGATTTTTCAGTAAATTTCACTGGGTTTTCAGTGAATTTCACTCATTTTTCAGTAAATGTGACAAAAATAACTGGAAAATCAGTGAAAATCACTGAAAAAGGTCGAAATTGCAACACAGGGAAATCAGTAAAAAAATCACTGAAATTTCGGTGAATTTTCAGTAAATTTCACTGGGTTTTCAGTAAATGTTACAAAAATAACTGGAAAATCAGTGAAAACTACTGAAAAAAGTCAGAATTGCAGCACAGGGAAATCAGTGAAAAAATCACTGAAATTTCGGTGGATTTTCACTGATTTTTCAGTAAATTTCACTGGGTTTTCAGTAGATTTCACTGATTTTTCAGTAAATGTTACAAAAATAACTGGAAAATCTGTGAAAATTCACCGAAATTTCACTGATTTTTTTCACTGATTCCCCTGTTCTGTAATTCTGACTTTTTTTCAGTGATTTTTACTGATTACAGATTGAAAGAGGAAATTCAGTGATCGATGAAAATCGAAAAAATTGTTTGACTCGTAGAATTGAAAAAATTAATCGACTCATCAAAAAAAAAAAACTTTATTCATGAAAATCAAGTGAAAAAAGTCACGATTCGATAAATTTTTTTGATTTTCGATAATTTGACAACTTTTATCAATTTCCAATAATTTTTTGATTTTCCGTATTTCGAGTAATTTTTCAAATTTTTTTTTGCAAAATACAGGCCCATGTGGATTCGAATAATTCAAATGAAAATTCAATGTCACCTTGAAGTTTGATGAGTCTAAAAAGAAAAAGCACAATGAATTCCTACCTTTTGAACCGAAATTCACCACCAAAACCTTCAAACTGGCGCATTCCAAATAATCGAATCACCTTCACAGGAAATACCTGGAAAAGAATGAAGAAAATACCTTATTAGAAAAATGATACAAAAAAAAAAAAAAAATAAATAATACTTAATAAAAAATAAAAACAGTACCTAATCTCAAAACCTGTAAATTTAAACGCTCAATTAAAAAATATACTTTCATCAACTTCAACTAACAATCCAAAACACCTTCCCTCTCAGACGCCAAAAAAAAAAAAAAGGAAACTAGGTACCTAATATAAAAATAATAAACGCGAGGAAACGATTTGCTCTCGAATTTTAAGTGTACTTAATCCAACATCGGTAAAGTTTTTCAATTTAAATTAACACGGTAATTTTTTCCATTTTCTAAAACTCATTTTCTCAAATAAAAAACCGTCTTCGTTTCGTAAAACATAGCGACGATTAACCGGTGAAATTAATTTTTCTTCATTCGTCAGCTCGGCTCGCGAGACGCGTTGCAAGAGAATAAAATTAAAACACCGACCGACCGGCAAAAACCCCTGCCGAAATCTACCTAAATCTACTAAACTGGGTGTTTTAATTATCCATAAGAATACGCATCCATTTTTCGACAGCAATTATCACTCGATGTAGTAGGTATACTTATACTTGACAACGCCAACAAACGAACGTAAAAAAAATAAAAAGTTGAAGAAAAAAAGAAGAAGAAAAACGCCGACCCTATTGTATACAAGGGTATATTTTTAATAACGAGGAGTTGTTAACAAATTACCTACCCCCTGCGCACACAAAACGGCCACCATCTGAAATACGAGTACAACATACCCCTTTTGGCGCACCGAACATCCTACCCTCTAAAATAGCTGCCATCTTTGCATATATGCAGACGATGAGACCACCCTGTGATACTATATGCATGACCGATACCCACGTAAGCATTAGATAGGTTTAGGTACGTAGAAGCAATTGCTGCATGGGCGCGTAAAATTTTCGCAAATTGTCGAGATTTGTTTTTTATTTATTTATTTATTTTGTACACGACGTTTAAAACATATACTGCGAATTTGTAGAATGATTCGTAACAAATGCGAGGGTGGTGAAAATCAATTTATTCGCAGGTCGTTGCGAAGCCAGCATGGATAGAAGGGCGGGGCACGGCCAGCTCGGCGTGTTCCTTATTAAACCATGTACTGCGTATGGTAAGTCCGGGGTCACACACAGAAGCACAAATTCACGGTAAGCAGATAAACCCCTAACGAGATTCTGTTAGCTTTAAACGCTGCTTAAAATGCTAAACATGCTTCCGCGTTTATCTGCAAATAAAAACCGTACGAAATGTCATTCGTAATGAAGACAAACATACTGTGTTTAAATAAGACCGTGATAAAGTGCAGTACACTACATTCTATCCTAAGGCGAACTCTTTCCTACGTGAAAGATATACATATATTTCAGATGCAAAAATATGAGCATTGTTGCATAGTGTGTGCTAGTGATTCTTACTACGCCTTACATAACAAGGTTAGGCAATCTTTTCGACACCAAAAACAATTCCACAGATGGTGCTATCGCATTTTGGACAAATCCCGGACAGAATTTTGCCAAAATTCAAATTATAAATCTGCAAGCAAAATTCTGGCAACTATGCTAGATTTTTGAATGTCATAATGCTGGCCTAGCAGTATTGCAAAATTTTTTCTAGATTTTGAAATCGCCTTCTGCCTGATTTTTAGAATTCTGCTCAAGCAAAAATTCTGGAAAGGGTGCAAAAATTATTTATTTGAATTTTGACCAAATCTGGCAACTTCACATTAGTTTTGCCACATTTTGGATTGCACTTCGAAATTTTTTTCCAGAATTTTGTTAGACTGAAGCATTGATTTTTCAGATTGTACATATGATTCTGGCGAAATTCTGGCAAAGTGGCATGATTCCAACAAACTTTGAATCTAAATCCTGTCGCAATCATGCTGAGACCATGAAACAGCATTTTGATCAACTCTGGCGCCACTCTCAGAATTCTTCCAGATTTTAAAAGCATACTTCATCAAAATTCTGCCAAAGTCACCAAAATTCTGCCCAAGTCTGAATTAGACTTTTACCCATTTGACTAAATCCACCATTATTTTTCCAGATCCTAGTTACTTATTCTAGAAAAATTTGCCAGAAATTCTACACTAGCATTGCAGCAAAATTCTGACAAAGTTGCATTTTGTCTACATTCTGAAAAAAAATTCTAGAATTTCGGTAAGACTTGCAATTTACATTTTTGCGGAACTCTAGCGTACTTAATTGCCATAATTTTGTCTGCATTCGAAATTGCATTCAGGCAAAATTCTGCACAAATTAGAAAAATGTTACAAAATTTTAGAATTTAATTTTAGATGCCAATTCTAAAATTGTGTTCAGGCAGAACTCTAAAAAAAAACTAGAAAAATTTTGCCAGATTCTAAAATCTTACTTTGAAACAATTTACCAGAAATTCGCCAGACGATGAATTTACATTTTGGACAAATTCAGTCGAAGTTGTCAGAATTTTACTAGGCATCCTAATTTCACCTAAGTACTTGCAGAATTCTGACAAAATTTGAATTTTTTGAAAATTTGGCGAAATTGCATTCTAGAACTTGGCAAAATTCTGACTAATTCAAAATTAGGCTTTTGTCCAAATTTTTTACTGAATCCACCAACATTTTGACAGATCCCAATTAGGTACTTATTCTACGAGTAGAAAAATTTGCCAGAAATTTTCCAAATTCTAAACTAGAATTGCAGAAAAATTCTGACAAAGTGGCATATTGTCTATATTATTCTGAAAAAAAATTCTAGAATTTCGGTAGGACTGGCAATTCAAATTTTTGCTGAACTCTGGAGTAATTGCCAGAATTTTGCCTGCATTCGAAATTGAATTCTAGCAAAATTCAGCACAAATCAGAAAAATGTTGCAAAATTCTAAAATTTGATTTTAGGTGCCATATTATGAAACTGTGTTCAGACAAAACTCCAAAAAAACTAGAAAAATGCCGCCAGATTCTAAAATTTTACTTTGGAAAAATTTACCAGAAACTCGCCAGGTGATGAATTTACATTTTGGATGAATTCAGCCGAAGTTGTCAGAATTTTGCTACTTCTAATTTCACCTACGTACCTACCTACTTGTAGAATTCTGACAAAGTGTTAAAAATTCCGTCAAACTTCAAATTTGATTTTTTTGGTTAATTTGGTAAAATTGCATTCTAGAGCTGGGCAAAATTCTGGCCAAAGCAACAAAAATGGTGCCAGATTCTGAAATTGCCTTCTGGAAAAATTTTGAAAAACCTGTAAAAATTTCGCTAGATTCTAAAATTGCATTTTGAAAACATTTGTCAAAATTTATCCAGCCTACAAATTTACACTTGAGCCAAAAATAATGACAAAATTGCCATAAATTTTGTAATTGAATTCCGACAAAATTCTATAGTAACCACGAAATTTCGATTCCATAAAATTCTGACAGGTCTTTCAAAATTCAACAAAACTTCGAGTTTACATTGCCGTCAAACTATGGTGAAATTGAGGTCAAGCTACCCGAATTTTTTCCAGCAGAGTTTCATCTAAAAAGTTTTCAAATACATATTTCAATTTTTTTTTTCAATTTATCTAATTTTTGGCGATAATTTTTGGTGCAAAAGACTCGACTTCAATTAATTTCTGAAATTTTCAATTTCCATTTTCCCCCTCAACTTTTGAACATTAATAATGTACCTACCAGGTTCAATCGAATGTATTTTTCAAAAGCTCCTCGATGTCACAGAAAATGAAAAAGGAGTCCCATCATATATTCATCACAATGAGAAAAATCTTGGAGCACACGACGCGACGCGACGTTCCATGCAATAATTTGACTAATCAAAAACCCACACAGCGCGTCGTGAAAGGAAAAAAATCATCTTGTTAACGCCGTCGACGACATGTGTGGCATTGAAATTAGCGCTGGGCCGACGTTTCGGTCTATAGGTACTATTTATTAGTTGGCAAAATATTGTTTTAGAACAAATATTCGGGCGTAATTCGACGTGCGGTGCTTTGTTTACTCGGTATTATTTTCAGTCGGTAGGCTTTGGTGTTTTTTTTTTTTCGAGCCGTGTTCTTGTGTTCATTAATCTATTCGCGCGCTATGGGTGTTAAAAGTATAAAAGGGTTGAAAGACCGCATAAATCGCACATATTTCGTTTCCACTAGAAAAGGCTTTAGTAAAAATTCTTATTTCAACGAACATAATGAAATTACAATGGTTTTTTTCTCCTCTGCTGCATGGACGTGAGACTCCGAAACGAAATCCCTATATCGGATGGCTTTTTCAGACGTATACTTTAAGGGGTGTCGAGGAAGCGGTCGCGAGATAATGTATTAAAAGTACAGGTTAAAAAGTCATTTCTATTCCGAATAAGTTTTTTTTTCTTCTTTTTTAATAGCCCGAGTCGGGGTAGTTTTATACCGATATCGTGTATAGTGTAGTTAATGCGGCGGCGACGACGACAACGACGATTGTCGGTGTCGCCAAAAAAATGAAAGGCAGTTGGCAAAAAGTGGAGAGATAAGGGATGGGGAGGAATTCGAGCAGAAATTTTTCACACAGCTTGCTTTCTTGTAATAACCAGATAAATAATTTATCGTGTTGATTCGCCTACTCGGTATGGTGTGCTACGCTTTGCGAAAAATCCGCACCAGTGCGCCAACGCCGCCGATGCCACTGCCGCAACCGACGTTGCCGACCAATCTTCGCTCAACGCTGATAAATTTAAGGACGTTAAGGAAACTGCGCGTTGCTGTACGAGTCTACCGAGTTGGAGAAAAAATTACGAAGAAACGTGAACAATTACCGTAAACTGTTTCGACGATTGTTATTTCTCTTCTCCTTCTTTGATTTTTTTTTTCGCTCTTAATTTTATATACAGGGATAAAAATTTTAAATTGCATTCGTTTGGCGTCCCATTCAAAATGCTAGATTGCAAATTATCTTTTCCAGATTTTTTTTTTGTCGCCCACCTTCGTCCTTGTCGTCGTCGTTTCTGAGCTTCATTTTTTTCGAGTTTTTTTTTCTCCTTCGTGGTACGTCCTTATAGCGCGTAAGAGTGCATAGCAACGTGGAAAGAAAATGTCTAATACTTTTTCAAATTATGGAAATTTTTTTTTCTTTCAGAAATGAAACGGTGATCATCAGCATCATTTTCAAAAATTACAATGGAGTAAGACTCGACGACGTCGAGGTCGACGATGCGACGTCCTTTTTCCTTAATGAGAAGACTTTACAAAATACAGTTAATTTCTATCTACCTCAAAGCTCTCTTCCTCCCCAAAAATCACCACAAATGTTTTGTCTTATCGCTAGCATACCTTCCTGTGCAGAAAAAATCCCTCAGATCGTTCAACTTTCCAAATCCATGATTGATACGTACCGTTTCGGTTCGTAATGATATCAATAGGTATGAATAATGAGTTGAAAGGGGGATTTAATAAAATGAAGCTGTAACGCGAATAACACACACATACGCAGATACATACATATATAAGATCTTCAATCGGATATTTAAAAAGGAAGGCGTGTTCAGATTATCCTTTTTTTCTCTTCTCTGTTTTCACTTATATGTATTATACATAATCGAAGGGCTTCGAAAAAAAAAGAAGTTTAACCCGGAAGGGTATGCTACCGGATAGGTCGAAGGTTTATAGGGAAAGTCTCAATTTAGGGGTCATACGAGTTGTGCTGTATGGACTTGGATGGGGAAAAAATAGAAAAAAAGGGTTAATGGTGTATCGAACTATACGGTAGATCATTTCGGGTGTGTCTGATTGTGTATCGAGATATAACGGAGGCTGTCATAATGTGATTTTCGGCTCGGATTCGATTGTATGTATCTTACTCGTAGTTAAATTAGCGGAGAAATATTGAATGCAGGGATTTTTGTTTTTGTACTGGTTTGGACTTTGAAGTCTTTTATAGAAGATTTGGCCACACAGATGTTGGTCGATTTTTTTTTGAGGGGGTCGCGAGTGTGAGGGGTCGCGAATAGATCGATGAAAAGCCAGTCTGATCGACGTGATGGAACCAGGTCTTCAATGTTTCATGTCGACCACCCCTGCCTCTTCAAACTGCCTAAAAATTCCAATTTTTGCAACTTCCAATTTTTTAAGGGCCTTTGATTTGAAAAAAAATCAAGTTTGAAGCCTAATGTTCTCCATACCCTTTCTCCACACGTCCCACAGTGGTAGATGTGAAAATTTAGGAGGCGAAAATTCTGAAACTTGATATTCGGGGGTTTTTGATGGTGCTGAATTCATTTTTTTGGTCCATTTGACCCT
>FIZT01045473.1:0-11814 GCA_900065295.1 Paracoccus marginatus
ATGTACCGATCGAGGCAAAATGTATTCCCATGGGTCAGAAGCGAAAAAGAGGAAGACCGAGCAAGTCAAAGAAAGCTCTACTAGTATAACTTAACTGTAAATTATTAATATTTAAAACGAATTTTTGTAATTTTTTCTTTCATATTAACTTGTTCGTCGCCGTTTTATTTTATAATTTTCGTCGTGTCTCCCGTCGTGAATTTTAATTTCTGTCGTTCACCTGCCTACCGTGTGAAATATTAAAAAGTTGTTCATATTATTATTTTGTCGTTGAATCACTTTTTCGTCGTTCAAAACCACTTTTCGACGTGGAAGTATTACTCTGTCGTGCAATAAATTTTTTTGTCGTGGAAATCACTTATTTTCGTCGTGCGATTCACTTTTCCTGACGGGCTGATAAATACGTGCCATTGAGAAATTTGGAAAAACTAAAAAAATCGAGCACATGAAAAAGTTGAGAATAATGCTTTTGAAAAATGAAAAGTGTTAAGTACAAGAAACAAAAAAAAATGACTCGAATACAAACGAAATGGATTGAGAAAATATCAGTAAAAAAATGGAGAAAAATTGACAACTTGAAAATTCGAAATAATGACCATCAGCAAATGCTGATTTAAAAAATTCGAAAATTGAGAAAAAAAGCAAAAAAAAATGTTCGATGGTTGTTAATTTAAAAAAAAAATCAATAATCAGAATTTAATAATAATTTTCAAAACGCGACGATTTCTCAAAATTTTTCAAAATCTTGTAATTTTTTCAATTCGACAATATCTTAAAATTTGTCCATTTCTCAGAATTTTCCAACCATTCAAAAATTGGAACATTTTCGAATTTGTCGATTTTTTAGAATTCGCTCATTCCAAAAAAAAAAAAAAAAATTGTCAATCAGCCTAAATTGTTCATTTTTTCAAAATTGGTAAATTTTTTGGAATTCGTTAATTTTTCAGAATTTATCAATTTCATAAAAATTGTTAAAATATTAGGTTCATTCGGGCGGCCGGTTCTAGTTACTCCAATTGCCCCAAAACGTGTAGTTTGGAGTTGTAGTAGTGTGTAATTACACACCAATACACTCAATATGCCCATATGGTTTTTATCAAAATTAGAGTCAATTGGTGCAATTGGAGTAACTAAAACTGGCCGCCCGAATGAACCTATTGTTGAAACCGTTTTACTCTTCGTAAGAGGCTACACAAACAATCATAAAAGATCGAAAAAAATCAATATTAGGTACATTAAAATTATTGAAATTCAAATACGAGTAGGTAAGAAATTTCAAAAAAACTGCAAATAAACCAAAAACCGACGAAAATATACCGAAACACGAAAATTGGATACCTACAAAAAAAAAATAATAAATTAAAAAGTGATTCGTAATTCTCAATTTCAAACATCAACACACAATATCCGCCGAGTTTCGAGTACCTGAAAAACCTATACCTAAACCTATCCATTCGATAAAGTCGCTCGATTCTTAATTCGTGCATATACATAACGGCGTTTCATATGTACGAAAATACATATGCAATAATAATAAACTCGTGGACGATAAATAGAGCCATATAACTATCCTTATCACAAAATTCCGAGAACAATTGCGAGCTCCATAGTACTTAATACGTACGTCAGGCGTTACCTTCACTTCGTCACTTCTGGCTCAACCACTAATAAACATAATTTTCGTACGGGTTATTTCAAGTACCAAGACCACGGTATTATGCACATACAGTACGTACCTGTACTCGTATGGATTATATACGAATAAAGTATACGTATATAAAGATAAAGCTACCTTTTTTACATTCGTATATGTGCGATATATGCACGTATGTATTAGATATGTATTTTCATTTCACGAATAATTTCAGTCATTTCGAGACCAATCCCATCACCTCATTAGGTTTTCAATACCGTACCATAAGTAGAGTAAAATATGTATGTAGGTAGGTACATAAGTAGTTAAGTACTAAGTACACACTATAAGAATCTGCCAGGGTCAAAAACTTACCAAAATCGTCGTACGAAATATAGTATTTGCTCGTTCGGCGACCATTGCGGCGCATCATTTCCATACAGGTACAACGAAGACAAAGCGAGCAGGTCTAGGTACCTTACGTATATAGGTACGGTACGGTTCAAATACGTACACCTATTCGAGCCACACGTTTCGTATCTACTACAATCTGGGGCACGATTCGTACACCGTCGAGCCTGAAAAAAAAAAATTACAAAATCGCACACCGAAGCAACTGTTAAAACACCATTAATTTCATACACCTATATGTCCCACGTAGAAGGTAGGTATAGGAAGAGTCGTCTAGGGGGAGGGGGGTACCAACACGCCGACGAAACCTTATCAAATTATTACACTCGGTTCAGATGAGAGAAAAAAAAATTGCCACCCGATCGATGGTACTCGACTCACGTTGAAAATGGCGCCGCCACCCTTACGGGCCCTTCATCTCGGGCAGCCAATCAGAATAGGGAAATGTGACGAGTGTAAGTCGCAGGGCCGGCTCTCAGCTAGGGATTCGGCCATCCCTGCGCGAATGGTAACCGGGTAAGGGTTGTTGGTGGCAGAGTGGGCCGGGGCTGTATACGAAATATGTAATATAGATTAAGTGCGTGTGGAAACATATTGTCAGTTATTACGATATTAGGTAAGCATTCGCACCAGGGCTGTACTGTACTGTACTGTACCCGGTGGTCGTTTTTTTTCTCTCGCCTTCGGCCGCTGCAACCTTTGCCAGGCAGGCGACAGCGACATTTGCTGCCAGGCAAGATGAGCAAAGCAATGAGTAGCGGATTCGTAGCCGGCGCCGGTACGCTTTGGGAATCGGCTTCAAATTCCGGTACCTCTGGCGGGTCCGCAGTAGTATGTATTTTTTGAATTCTTTTTCCCAGTAATGTGTATCGAATTTGTCTTCGTTCATCAACAATGTAGTGGTAGTCGAGACGCGAATTTGTGTAATACGTGTATGTGTGTGGTTTGGTTGCTTGTTTTGTTTTGTTTGTGTCTAATGAGTTCGGTAATTACAAAAAGGGACCCTCCTCCCTTTTGACCGGCCAATTGTGCTTCTTCATATAAGTTCGTTTTAATCGAAGTTTAACCTTCGCTGCGCGCATTCGAAAGCTACTTTTGGTAAAGTGAATTGAGTAAATTTGTCGCGGAAGTGAACTATAATCAGGACTAAAGTTGCTTCGAGAAATGAAAAAAGTAATCGGATGTAGTACCTACCTATTTGAACTAATATTTTATTGCTTGCGAGCTCGGTAGATCGAGTAGTTTAAACGCCACTGCCCCTGTCCAATATTTCATTT
Organism: Paracoccus marginatus; assembly: GCA_900065295.1. Classification (NCBI taxonomy): domain Eukaryota; kingdom Metazoa; phylum Arthropoda; class Insecta; order Hemiptera; family Pseudococcidae; genus Paracoccus; species Paracoccus marginatus. Next base: position 3,322 of record FIZT01045473.1, read on the forward strand.
CTAAAATTAATTATTCAAAATTTTGATTTTCTTTCCTAAAAAAATTTATTTCGAAAAACAGCTTATTTTTTTCTCAGCCTCTGGAGTAGTAGTAAGGGGGGCAATTTTTTTTGAGCATTCTCAGCTCATTAGTGATCACTTACTTGAGTTTGAACGCAATCGAAGCATTTTTATGTTTTTTTTTGGAATTTTTTAAATGTGTAAAAAAATTAGGCCCGTAAACGCTGCATTTCGCACGACAGCGCAGTAGAAAATGTGACTTATCTGTACGGGCTCTATACGACACAGGTGACTAATTTTTTTTAGACTATGATCCCCCATTTCAAAATTCTCTAAATTTCTATCATTATATTTCTTGATACATAAATAACACATTTCTTGAGGGAAAAAAATGCTAAATTTTCAATTGCATTTTTAACGAAATATGAAAACATTGAGAAAAAATGAACATTTCACCCCCCCCCCCCCCCAAAAATAAAAAAATTGAGAAAAAAAGAACATTTCCCCCCCCCCCCCCCCGGAAATACTCGTAAGAAGAGTTCAAAATTTTTTCTCGTCATGGTTGATCTTTTTGGGATAGCAGCGATCGAAATCGGTTTCCAAGGTCAAACCACCATCCTTGACCTTCTATGCCTGTTGAATTTCATTACAAAATTGGGGGAACAAATGAAAATAAATCAAAAATTCTAAAAACTGGTTTAATTTCTAAAAAAAAAATGCGAATTGGAAATAGTCTGTTTTTTTCACTTTCGTATAAGAATAATTATATTTAAAAAATTAAAACTCAGATCACCGAAACAAATGAAAAAATTGAAAAAATGGAATCAACTGTAAGCTGAAAAAAAAAATGTAAAAAATTTTTTCAAAATGAAAAAAATTTAATTAAAATTTAGGATTTTTTAGGCCAAACCAATACTCCGAAAATTCAACCGCTCGCCTATTCAGATCTTCTTTTCAAATAAAGAAATTGATAAAGCAAAAGTCAAATTAAAATTTTACAAATTATGTAATAGAATTGGATTGAAAACGAGAAAAATTCAAAAAATTGATAATTGGCCTATTTTTTGAGAAAAATTAAACAAATAAATAAATGTAAATTTAGTTATCTGCGTAGTACATGGAAATTCGAAGATTTTCTCCGCACTCATCAAAATTCAAGAAATATTGAAAAAATTTTTAATTTTTGGGGGAAATTCTGACGAGGGAGGCATCCCAATTGGCAAAGAAACTCAGAGACGAGGCAAAGGCACATCGAAAAAAGATGCAAAAGTACCCTCTTAGTGTTAGGCTCTTAGGGACTAAATGAAAGATTTTCAAAAAATATTGATGAATGACGATTTTTCAAATTTCAATTGTGCTCTAAAGGGGTTGAAATTTTGATTTGAGGGGCTCCTTGGGACCCTATTTCAACGCAATAAGTAATGGTAGAAGTAATGACGCTTTGTTTTCAATTTTTTCTGCGAAGAGATACATGGATTTTCTCATCAGACTCTCGTGGAAAATATTCCTCGCGAGCTGAGAATTTTTGTAAGAAGATTTTTTCCCCGCGTAATGACACCAGTCTACACAAGAGGAGAACAGGAGGGGAGGGAGGGGTGGGGAGTTGAAAAAATTTGTAAACTTTTTATAAGGACCAAGTAGTGCACTCGTAGAATTTTGGCGAATTTCTGAAAATAAATTTTTGGTCAGATGTGCAATGAAAGCTTTAAAATTTTACCTGATTCGTCGAAAATATTGAAATATAGTATGTTGTGACCTATTTTCAATCCCCCCCCCCCCCAGTCAATTTAAAATAGCTTCGAACGCTTCTAGAGTCTCCAGCAAATCCTATAAAAATTTCCAGTTCCCATTTTTAAAAAAAATCCAAAACCCACCAATCAACGCTGATTTAGCACATACCTATTAACCGAATAGAGCTCGTTGATATGAACTCCTTGCCAAATGATAACCGATTCTACAAAATCCAAATTTCTCTGACAATCTAATTTCGGGAAAAAAAAGAAAATATACAAAAATTTGCTGCAGGCTCCAGAACTGATTGAAATCACTTCCAATCATCTTGCTGAAGAATGGAATACAGGGTGTAAGCTGAATTTCAGATTTTTTTGTCAATCCTTACGTCGACATAAAATTTTTTAATTTTTTCAAAAAATTAAACTGCTGGAGAAAATTTTAAATTCGAGCTAATTGCACTTGTACGCATTTTAGAGCATTTTTGGAAAACTGAGAATTTCTAAAACTCACTGGGGGCTCTAGAATTTATCTAAACCGCTTCCTGCAATCGATCACTTAAAGGGGAGGAGGGGTCGAAATTCGAATTTTTCGTCAACTCCTACATACTTCTAAAGGACGAATTTTTCATTTCATCAAAACATTAAATCACTGGAGAAAATTTTGAATTAAACCAAGAAAAAACGAATTTTAGAAAAATGGGTCATAATCGATCGAAGAGGTCACCAACAAACAGATTTTTGGGGCTCTCCCTTCAGAAAATTTAAAATTTCCAAAATTTACTGGAAGCTTCAGCTTAAAAATCAAAAATGCAGCTTTTAGTTCAAAACAATTTTTTGCTTTTCACCAAATTATGATTTAAAAATATGAATTCATTTTCGCACAAGTTTTGAAGAATTTCTTCAGTAAAATATTTTCAAAAAGGTACATGAGAATATGTAATAGGTGGTTGGAAAATAGCCTAGCTCTTCCCTTCAGTCATAGGCCTCTACTCACTCCCAATCTGATTCTCGTATTTCAATAAAATACACCCCACCCACCAACAAAAATAATTTCTCAGGGAGTTTTAAAAAATTGATTCCGCTCTCTTCATCTACCCCTCGTCCCCTCAACGACTTCGTCGAGGTCCTCTTCGCCACAATTTATTCACCAAAGGATCGTAAGGAAATCCCAAGGTGGTTGAAAAAAATCCGAATTTGGTCGTCAGCATAGCTTGGTACCAATTGAGAGCCCTCAGACTAGCACGAGATCTGGTCGAAGTAGTACTACCGAATTTGGTCAGCGTTCTCAACGTGACTTGCTTCGCTTCCCTGTGGCCAGGCCCTACGTACGTGTAAAGATGACGGTTCCTTTTATTCAACGCTTTGGTGGTGAAATTACTGGGGGTGGTTTTCTCTGAAGTTATTCTTTTCGTGGTAATCTCTTCTTTCGATTCACTACCACCATCGTCATCGTCATCTTCGTCATCGTCGCTTTCATCATTGGAAAGAAAATCACCAGCGCTATACTCCAGCGTCTCCATCGATTCGGTCACAGCCCTGCGGTACCTTTTATGACCTTCTGCCTCCAACGCGACGGGTTTACTCAATGAAATGAATAAATTTTGAAATTTCGACTCAAATTCTTCTTTTATTTCGACGTTTGGTAATTGGAAAATAATTTCGTGTTCTTCGCTATGGCTAAGGAATCCGGTTTCGAAAAAATAGACGAAAAATCCATTCACGTCTTCTCTCTTAAGTACGCTGTTATCGTATCGAGCGTCTCTCAATTGGATAAACCTAAAGAACATCTTCGGGGGGTACTCTTTAACAGGCGAGCCCAACTTTAAGGTGCCATTTTGCATCAGCATAGCTATCTTGCGCTGAAACACGTGAGCCTTGACGAACTGGGAAACGAACCAGGTCTTCTCGCTAGCAGCCCAGTACCTCTTCAGCAGCTCATTCTCGGACACGTTTATCGCCTTCGAAATAAAATACCGACTGATTGATAAAGGATTGTAAATTCTTCGATTCAAATGCAAAACTTTATAGCCTCTGTAGTAGCCCTTCAAATTATCTCGTTCCCGTTTCGAGCAATTGTATCGACCAGCTAGCTGCTCTACCTCGTCATCGTCGAACCCAAAATGAAGACCGAACCGGTGATCGTCGAGGAACGGGCAGTGCTCCACGATGGCATGCTTATACGCCTCCGATCTGAAATTCACCGTCGTTACTCCGGTGATGAAACAGTGTTTGGCGAAACTGGTGAAATGATGGGCTTTGTCCAAAATCTCGTGTAAGATAAAATATAAAATTTTCACGTCCAGCCGAAGCGTCTCCATGGCCAATCTGGCAGCGCAATCGAAATCATCAATCAGTAGAACGACTTCTTTTTCAAAATAACCGTATAGGATGTTGGCCAAATCATGGATACTCCTACGTAGAAGGTTTATATCGTAGGTCCCGTGTAATACATTGTGCATCGCGTACTGCAGCGTCAAATTCCTCACGGCTGGCTTCAACCAAGCGTATTCTTCGTAACATTTTTGGATTTTTTTGAACAACGCTCCAATCGCAACCGTTTCGTTGATGAGTTCTTCTTCGGCAAAATTCAAATCCAGATAGATTACCGGATACTCGGCCAGGTGTTTTTCCAAAAATTGTGGAATTTTCGCGATTTTCAAGTCTTTAAATAAGCGATAAGCTGTGGTGTTCTGTTTAGGCACACGATTGCCCCTTTTGTCCATTTCGATTTGAGCGAAGTTCTGAATCATTCGCAGGTTTGTGGATTTTCCAAAGCCTCGAGGGCACGTTACGTAGTAGAAAAATTGACTCCCACATCTTAGCCAGTCTGTACGCTCGTCAAAGAAGGTGTAAAGCAGTTCTGATTTGTCAACGAAGTGGGCTTTAAAAGACAATTGATAAAAATCATAGGAAAGCTTGGGCACTCCGTTCAGTTCGCCGCAATTCACGATACGAATACAAAAAAATACGAATATCAGCATCACACGAAAAAGAACGACGAAATTTAATTTTTTCAGAGGCTATTACGATCTTGAAAAGAATTTTCGAAGGGCGAGGAGACGAGTTTATTCGTACATTGCGTCGAACAGATAATTCTCAATCCGGAAATGGCTATTCCTTATCACCTATCAGTCATTTTGACGGCAGCTTGAAAACGCGAGTCGCGTAGTTCAATTATATTTGCCCAACTGCTATCTTTAATTAGCGTTTCCTCTCTCTTGCTTTCTCCCAGCACAGAATTTCGTTTGGGAGAGAGTGACTCGCCAGAATAAACAAACCACCCATCCATTTTTTTTTCGCACAAATACGTTTTATTTTGCGAAATACACATGGTTTTTCAGCCATCATAACCTAGCATCGATTGGACAATTCATGAAAAAACAATCCAATCGAAAAATCCTACAAATCGATATGCATGACGATTTTTCATCGCTTTTTCAAATCAACCTCTTTTCTACCCCCTCCCCCTTGCTTCGGGAACAGCTACCAACACCAACATTGGACACCACAATCATATAAGGGTTGACAAAAAATCAATTCTGCAAAAATAGACAAACAATAGGATCAAATAAATCATCAGCTTATAAGCTATGCATCATTGGGAAAGTTTAAGGGGGTGGTTTATCGCGGGGGGGGGCTGAAAAAATGATAAAATTTTTTCATATATATCAATTTCTAGGTTTTCGAGGGCGTAGATTTCGAATTTGGAATCAAATTTGACCTCAGAGATGAGTATACCGAAGTAAAGGGTACTTTTCCCTTTCTAGAGTGATAAAATTGATGTTTGAGTGCAAAAGCTATCGTTAGAAAAAATTACAATAATTTTTACTGATTTTTCGACACTTCAGCTCGAATTAACACTCAATACTTATTTCTAGGACCCAAACGCTACCGAATATGGCGACCTAGCTTCATCTTACAACGCAATTTGGGAACATCACCAACACCATCATCACCACCACCACCATCACAACGGTTCGTCGGTGCCCTACCATCCCGAATTCCTGCCCGGATTCGCCTGTTCCTCAGAATTTTGGGTGTCTTCTCCGCAACTAAACGGCACCCCTTCGGAACCGGCGTTTCGTTCACAAACCGTCATGCAGCCAAGGTAAATCACCATTTCATACCCCTGCCACTCTTGCTCAATTTCCTCTAACCTCCTCAGGCAAATAATAATTTCAGATCGAGCCACAAATCATCCTCGGCGTCGAGTACTCCGTCGCAAAAAAAGACCCGCCGCCGAGTCGCCACCATGGCCCAAAGAAGAGCGGCCAACATTCGCGAACGCAGAAGAATGTTCAATCTGAACGAAGCCTTCGATAAGCTGCGTCGCAAAGTGCCCACATTCGCTTATGAAAAACGTCTCTCTCGCATCGAAACACTTCGACTGGCCATCACGTACATCTCCTTCATGAACGAACTCCTCAACAGTAACGGACTCAAGCACGAAGCGTCCAATTCCATTTATCATTTGCAGAATCAACGCGACTACACGCCGTACTCGTTGATACCCACTTAATACCTAATGGAATCGCATACGCGGCAACGTTGCTGCTTCAAGGTCGTTTCCTCTTTTCGTCGCTTTCTCCGCCTATTGAACTACATCGATTGATTAATGCTTCGTGGAACGTAGCTGAATGGTGGTGGGTTAGAGTGCAGAGTGAAGCTGTCCCGGTGCGTCGAATCGCATGCGATTTCTTCCACAATTACCAGCGCCGCTAGTCGGGTTTGCGCAGCTTCTTCGCTCGAGTGCGAACTGTGTGGAGTACGCGCTGTTGCCAAATATTATTCGCGCTTGATTCGTATATTTTTTCAAAAATGATTTTGTTGTTATTATTTTGTTTCTTTGTTTTTTTTTACCATTTTTTAGTTCTTGTCAATTTTTGTGAACGTGTGTATTATTTTTAAATAAAAAAGTTATCCCCATTTTTTTTTTCAAGGGTAGACTGGCATATGGTACAGGTACATCGAATCCTCGCTCAGTTCAGTTTTTTGAGGATTTTCTCTTTCAGCGTTTCAGCCACTTCGGTATTAGGGATTCTATAGATTTTCCCATCTCTGGACCGCTCACCAGTGCTGGCGAATCCGACCTCGTGCAAAAATATAAACAAATCGGCCACATCGTCCGGGTCTAAATTCTGGTAATCACGTTCGGGCGCCTCCAAAAATCTAAAAAATATACCCGGATAGTGAAATCTCACATAAGACGAATACTTCATTTTCCCACTCGCAATATACTGTCTGAATTTCTCTCCGAAAACCGGAGCTTTGGCAAAATCTAGCAGGAAATCTATCGACTGGTTTCTACCCCAATACGGCTCCAACTTTCCCATCTCTCCGTTTCTCGACATCAGATAATTTGTGATCGAGGTCGGATTCCATATGACATTTTTCATTTCGAGCGCGTCGTAAGGTTTGTAATAATTAAATATCTTGGCCTTCTCAGCTTTGGAACAGTTATACTGTAGCATCAGATCATCAATATCTGACGGCGTGAAACCGAAGTAATTTTGGAAAATACCGTTATTCAAGAATGAGTAAAATTTGAAGTGGCGAGTTTTCGGATTCGCCGGATCGTGGAAATTGAAATTGGTGACGCCGAAGAAGACGCTATACTTGACTCGTAGCCTTCGATAGGTAAGCTCTAGTAGCATTTCTTTGATGAGTTCGTCCACCGATCGGAGATAATATTTGGGATCTTTGATCAGGTACCAAATTAAGGAGTCGTAATTATCCACCAACAAGACGATTTCTCTTTGACCGAGCATACGTTTCAATAAGTACACCATGTTGATTAAACCATTCTTGATGTCAGTCCGGTCTAAATCGCAGCTTAAGGTTTTGTTCAAAAGCTCATGATCCGCGTCGTCTTTCAAAAGAGGTCTCACAAATTCGTACTCTTGATACAGTTTCCTGAGTTGATCACGTAATACGTCCAAAGCCATCGTTTCGTTGACCAACTGATCGGGCTCGAAGTGGAGATCGATCGACAAGACGTAGAATTTATTGATGGATATGTTCATAACTCGCGGCGTGACACTGACCTTTAGAGGTTTGAAAATCCGATAGGCTTTGGTTTCAGTCTCAGGTTTAGGCTTGAAGTTGGTGTCCAATTCAACTTGGGCGAACGCCTTGATCATCATTAAATTAGTACTCTTGCCGAAACCATGAGGTGTTGTGATGATGTTCTGGTGGTACATCGTAGCCATTTTTGAATTATTTGTTTTGATAGCTTCGACGTCTTCTCGGAAAAGACAAGATAGAAATCTCGTCTTATCGACGAAATACGGTTGCTGAGTAAAGGCGGCGTACTCGTCGCATGCTTTGTGAATTAATTCGAAGCAGTGGGATGATTTTAGGATGAAAATTAACGCGAAAAATAGCATTGCGGTTGGCTTTGAAGTTGCAAACGTGTAGAATGCAGACTTTACAGAGACGAAAGTCGCGGAAAAGAGGAAAGTTAATCTTTTTGCAGGTTAGATTACAGATGATTTATCTGATTAATTGGACCGGCAGAGAGATTTCAACGCTATCAAGAGTTTATCATACTTTTCATTTTTCAAAGGCAACATTTCGATTTCGACAAAAAAAAAGTACATATTATATTCTCGAACTATTTTTCATCAAAATGAGTCATTTGAATCGCTCACACGAGCCACTACTTTTCAACCAAATGAGCCCCTTTTTTTCGGAACGTCTCGGACGTATTCGGGTACTCTGTTCGTTTGACTTGTATTTTTTTCGTACTCTTTCACATATT
>FIZT01045486.1:4389-28044 GCA_900065295.1 Paracoccus marginatus
GTTTGAAAAATTTTACAGTTTTTTCTTTTTTTTTTTTTTTTTTTTTTTCAAAAATGACAATCTCAAAATCTGAAATTTTCAACACGAAAAATTCATCAATTTTCACTTTGCAAATTTTACCAGTTTTGAGAAAATATTGAAAACTTTTCAAGAACTTCAGAATTTTGAAAAATTTTCCAATTTAGAAAAATTCAACAGTTTTGGAAAATTTGACAGTTTTAGGTAATTTACTGAAAAATTTCATAATTTTGACATGCATGTATGAAAATTTCAAAAATTTCAAAAATTTTGACGTTACAATGTTTGGTTTTGGTAAATCCCACTTAATGATTTTATTTTTCAAATTTCACAATATTTTGAAAGGGCAAATTCTAAAAAATTATGTAATCTTTGAAAAAGTTGACGATTTTGACAAAATGAATATTTTAGGAATTTTTTGATGATTTATCAAAATTGGAATTTCGACAAATTAACATCTTTGCCAATTTTTAAAAATTTAGCAATTTCAAGGCATGAAAAAATTCAACAATTTGGGCAAATTTTTCAAAAAATGACAATTTCCTAAAACCTGAAATTTGGGTAGATTAGCTGAAAAGTTCGTAATACCAAAAAATTTACAAATTGACAACTTCATAAATAACACAATTTTCAACCGTTCGATCATCTTGAAAAATTTTAAATTTCATCATAGTTTTGGGAAATTCAAAAAAAAAAAATGAAAAATTTAACAATTTCGAAAAGAAAAAAAAAAATACGAAATGGCTATTTCAACCATTTTCAAAATTTTGACGATTATTGAAGTACCACACGCGAACTTCACTTCGGCAATAAAAATGAGTGAAAATAGACAACAAAGAGAACATGAATATTCCGCATAAAAAGCAAAAATCCCATCATGGATCTTAGATTCACTTTGATTGATCAGCGGATTTTGGATTTCAACTTGGATTTCGCAGTGCAACTTGCCCAAGGATGTGACTTATTGACATCGAAAACACAAAAATTCCTCCACATTGCGACCTTTTTTCTCTCTCTCCTCCTGGTAAAAGCAATTTCGTAAAATTATGCTGACTCTGGCTAATTCGCGAAAAAATTCCACTTCTAGCACATACCCGTACCCATCACAGCTTGCATCGTCGAAGAATACAAGAGAATCTCGTTGCAAAACCGCGTACCTCCTACGGTCCATTTTTATGATACTCTATACAAACGCGAGAAAGAGATACGTTCGGCTTGGAGTACGAAAGGCCGATGCACCCCGACTGCGAAATAGATCGGGTTCAATGGGCAGGTAACCTTCAAATCGGGAGCACCTGTATACCGGTTTTTCAGCTGTATACAACGTCTTCGGCATGAAGAAGAATCGGACGTACGTATTCGTAAGAGTATTATCACACTACGGTGTTATATGTACTCGTATCGTAAGTATCTATCATTTTCCGCCGCCGGCGGCCTCGCCATCTATATCGCGATCGCCTGCTTGCTTCTTCGTCGTCGTCCACAATACACAACATACGAACCATCTACATCTACCTGTGTCGGTGTATGGTACATGGAAAGATACACGGCGAGAATAGCACACAGCACACGCACTTTCAATTTCCGTCGTCAGCGTCAGGCTGACTCTATAGGTATACTTTTCCGCTTCGTCGCCCCCTTTTTCGATGCACAAAACAACGTATCTAATCTCGGCACAGCGATACATCGTCTTCTCTATTCAGTGATGCTGGCAAGACGTTGTAGTGCGTTCTTGTGCTAGCTGGTTCGTATCGTTTTTGTACGGTCCGGTCTTCTTATACGTTTGTGTTGTTTCGGCTTCGATGATCATGTTGGTGCAGTTTTTTACGTTGTTATTGGTAAGTGATTTGATTATTTCGATGGAGGATTTCGTCCTCGATGCTGCTGAGAAAAGAGAGTCGAATTCAGATTGTGTTTTTTCCCCTCGCAGGCTTTAAGTCACCACACCTTATCAGCTCATCCTTCCGATGTGCGCTCGGATAAACCTCTTTTCGTGCCCACCTTCAGCAATTACCCAACTCTGATCCATTACAGCCCCTACGAATCGCTGGAGAGTGCATCTCTGTACCCTCGTTACGCGTACGATCACGGCCAGCACGAATATTGGGACTCTCTGCAACGTCAGTTCCCGTACCAAGTAAGCATCCTTTTTTTTTTTTTTTTGCAAACCCACCACAGTCGTCCCTCGCTCTCGCACCTCCTAACCTCGCTGCTTCACTCCTCAGGACACCGAAAAACGTCTAGAAAGCTTCTTGTTCGCTGGCAAATCGAAAAAGACGCCGATCCCTTCGTCCGACCGTAACACGAACGAGGACGACTACAGACAGAAACCGAACAAGCTCTCGCTGGACGAGATCAAGCCCGACCTAGACGACTTGGACTTGAAATTCAAACGCAGCCTCACCTACACTTCCTGGACCCCACCTACCCTATCGTCGACCAACAACCTGGACGACCGAGTCCTTCCGCCGGCCTCTCGATCCGTACCCTTCGGCCCGTACACCACCTGGTTACCTTTGGAAGGTCCTCTAGTAGGATACGCCAGCGGCGCACCGACCGTCAACCTCAAACCGACCAAGGGATCTTCGCTGAAAAAGAGCAGCCGCCGAAGACGTCGTCGCGAAATCATCTACGCCGATAAAGACGACCACTTGACCGTACCGCCTCAGCCTTTGTTCATCCATCCAGACTATATACCGGTACCGATAGCGTACTCTACGCCCTTCATACGTAACGTGCCACACACGGATGCGGCCGCATTCACCTCGGTGGCCGCCGTCTCGCCTCTCAATAGCTTCTACACCGGTAAACTGTCCGCCTCTTTGGATACCATCGTGCAGAATCCCGAGCTGGCCGCCGTCTCTTACAATGTCGTCAGGAAGAAGTGAAGCGGCGAGCGAAATCCGCGAGTATACTAGGGATCCTTTATGCATTTATTATCGAATAATTTTTTTCTCTTTTTCTTTCATTAGGTAATTAAGTAAGTTTTAGCGAATTTTTCTCTTTTTCAATTCGAAGAGTACCGGTAGAATTAAATTCGATTTCGATGAATTTTTTTTAAAACGAAATTTACGAAACATTACTGTACTCTTTTTTGCGAATAAATTTTTTAAAATCGTCTACCTAATTTATTTTGACAAAAATCAACGCTCACCTTTTTCCGAAGAAATGGTCTTGAATCCGAGGTTTTCGGCTTTAGCTTGGATTCTCGTTTGGACGGTTTCGGCGCCTTCTTTTACCTTGGAAATGATACCTGAAAGGAAAGCACGAAGTTAGTTTGAATTTTTTTACGAATATTTCACCTCGAACATCGCTGCAACGAGTAAAAAATTGGGATAATGAAATAACAGGTGAAAAAATTGGTGAAATAATGAAGCTTCTCTATCATTACCGTTTACCAATCGGGTTAAAGTGCATTTTGATCAATTAAAAAAAAAATGTGCGATGAAATGATGATGGTGAAAATTTAAAATGAACAGGTTAAAAAAGCTGCATGCATATTGACGGATAATTGAAGTCTTGAGGAAATATTGAAACATCAGAAAGCGATGAACTGATAATAATTCGATAATTTTTTCGAACAATTCGAAAACATCAATTTCACGAGCATCTGATATCGGATCTATCCATTTTTTGGTGAATTTTTCAAAAAGTTCTCCTCAGTGCCATGCCACATAGTAAAGAGCTTCCACTCTTATTATTCGATAGAGAGAGGGGTAAATTGAAGCTGAATTCAATTAAGAAAAAATTTTGAAATGGAATTTTGTGAAAAAAATTGAAAAATGGAATTTAAAAAAAAAAATTGAAAAATGAAATTTTTCGAAAAAAATTGAACAATGGAATTTTGTAAAAAAAAGTTTAAAATGGAATTTAAAAAAAAAATAAAAAATGGAATTTCTTGAAAAAATTGAGAAATGGAATTTTTTGAAAAAAAATTTTAAAAAAATTGAGAAATGAAATTAAAAAATAAAAAAATTTAAAAATAGAATTTTGAGAAAAAATTTTAAAATGAAATTTTTTGAAAAAAAAATTATAAATGGAATTTTATGGGGAAAAAGTAAAGAATATATTTTTTGAAAAAAATTAAAAATGGAATTTTGTGAAAAAATTGAAAATGGAATTTTAAAACTTCTAACAATACTGGCGAATCTTGAGTAGAAAATTTTTTAAGATTTCTTGAAAAATCTGCCCATTACACTTCGAGCAAATAAACTACCAACTGAAAGCATCAAAATAAAAACTTGAAAAAAAAAACAAAAAAAACTGAAGAAAACCATACAAAAAAGCCTACGACAGATTGTGCAAAAGTGAGTCTATCGATCGTTACCATGTTTATCTTTCTCCTTCAAAATCCTCTCCATATCACCGGCTTTATCTTTGACTCGTCCGAAAAAATCTACACGAGTCCCCGGTTAGCATGCGCATTTTCAAATTGTTAATTTACAAAAAACATGTACAACAGTAGGTATTTATACAACCAAAGGAGGCAAAAAAATTGACGCTTCGCCTAGACGAGTCGCAGACTAGATACCCTTTGCGTATAACAATTACCTGCTATTTTTTTGTGCGCATCAGGAGATGCGGATCTTGTTAGAGCTACTACTTTAGCATACTCGGTGGTGTTTATTAGACCGTGTGCTTCTAACGTCCCTGGTGACATAGCGCCGTACTCTTCGCTCAACAGTTGAACTGAAAAAGCCAATGTATCCGCAATCATACTAACTAAAGAGAAGGGTACACCTACGCTGCACATAAGGGGTGCATCAATCAGCACCTGTCTCGGTGCGACGTCTCTGCTCGCAAACGTTAATACGTATAAGTAAAAGTAAAAAATAGGTTATTGAGTTAACAGCCGTATGCGTGGTGACTAGATTGCATTTTCTATTTTCCATCGGTTACGTTTTGCTTCGTTCAGCAGAATAGTATTCATTATTATATTAGGTATACCTGAACCATCATGACGAGTGTGTTTAACGAGTCGCATGCAATCCGGTGGATTTTGTAGATGAGATTAATACATACGTGCCAACGACCCTCGAATACTAACCAATTAACGCTTCAATGTCGAAACATAGTATATGGCTTTCCGGATCTTTTGGGTTCGTTCGCAGACCTTGGATCATCAGTGGGAATGCTCGGCTGCGTTGGTGTTCGCCTTCGTCTTGATTTTTACCGTGGTGAAGTTGTTGCAGTTGGTGGATACCTCGCTGAAATACGTAAATCGATCAGAAAGGCGAAATGTGAATGACTAAACGTGATTTCGGTACGATTAATCAGGTCGTAGGAGGGCTAAATCAATAGAGGACAGGAGATGGAAAGGAATCATCATCGTCTTTGAATTCAGAGCAAAATTTTAACCCATTTCAATATGTCACACGACTAATTTTGAGACAAAAACTGTTTTGAGAGGACTGAATCAGACAAGGAGGGGAGGGGAGGGGGAGGTGGAGAAAATCTATTCTCATTTTCGAATTCAGTGCGAAATTTTAACCCAATTTAATAGGTCAAACGACCAATTTTGAGACAAAAATCAGTTTTGAGAGGGTTGAATCAGAGGGGGAGGGGAGGGGGAGAGTAGATGAAGAAAATCTGTTTTCATTTCCGAATTCAGTGAGAAATTTCAACTCAATCTGACAGGTCACACGACTAATTTTGAGACAAAACTCCGTTTTAAGGGGGCTGAATCGGAGAGGGAGAAAAACCATCGTCATTTTCGAATTCGGTGCGAAATCTGAACCCATTTCAACAGGTCGCACGACCAACTTTGAGACGAAAATAGAAAAATTGAAGGCCGAATTCGATCAACCTGGCGGGTGGAGGAGGGTTATGAGGATTCGGTGCAACAAAATGTGACAAAAATATCGCCATTTAAATGAATTCCATACTTTCCACACGCGAATATGATTTCCGTCAACTTACTTGAGTAGCATGACGTATGGCACTAATATTTCTAGACCTGAGACCTCTGAAAAAATGCACTGCCGGATTGGCGAGTCCGGATTCGCTGGTACTGGAGCTGCTGGTGGTTTCGTCGCACGCGTACAAGACCTCTTCGGCACTGATTCCGTGTAAGACACGATCTAGGTGGCCTGAAAAGTATCATTTCGTGGTAAAAATACTGGCTGTATTGAGCCCAAGGTGACGTACGACTTTACCTGTTTCCATTTGCCAGACATAAACGGTCCCGTCGGAACATCCGACGATCATGAAATCGTCCAAAGGCCTCCATTTAATCGTAACCACTGGGAATAGATGACGAGACGCTAATACAACGCATTTACGTTCCGAAAGACTAAGTAACGTTACGGAATGATCACTGGCTACCGAACAAATGCATTTTTGTACTCTAGCCTGTAAAATATCCAAAGTCAACGGTCGTTTCGACAAGGACTAGCTCATTTATTTCGAGTACGTTCACTGACACTGGTATTATTCGGAGGAACCAGAAGCTGCGTTATTTCGCCGGCGTGAACGCAAAATCTGTGCAGTAGAGAGCCGGTGTACAGGTCCCAAAGGCAAACGGCGAAGTCGATACCGCCGGACAGCAGATGGCTTTTATCGTAACGATCGTGAATATGATTCGGGTAGAGTAAACAGTTCACTCGGCCAACGTGTCCGAGAAGCCTTTGATGTGGCGGCCAATCTAAAAGTACACAAAATACCATAGTTGAGAATTTCCAACGAGTGAACGAACAGATTCGATGATCGTGTACTTACCGACATACTGCTGATGGCTTCCGTGAAGCAATTGCAGCATGACGGTTTGAGTCGCCGGGATGATGATTATGGAACCGTCTTCTCGACCGACGACCAGTCTGCTCTGCATCGGTAAATAGATGCTGGCGGTTAGTTTGATGATAGGTTGATCATTCAAGTCCTGGAATTGAATCACGATTAGGTATTTTGTCAATTTTTCCGAACTGAGCTAGAAAATACAACCGGACGCTTACTAATTGATCTAAAATGCCGACTGGTGGGGGTTTGATGGCTTTCCATGCTTTGCATACGCTGGTACTGATGAATGGTTGAATGCCTGAGGAGAAGTTTAAAATTATTACGAGCTACAACGGAAACGTAATCGAGAATCTTGATCAGGAGCAAAACATACAATCTGGTTTGAAGTCTTTTTTCGCTTTCATCGATACGATTTCTTCGATTGAGAAATCTGGCACAATCCAAGCTTTCACAGCTCCTTCCGAGTCGCCTCGAAGCAATATCTTACCCAGCGTCGACGACTGGTAGTATCTCATGGCTGGTGGACACGCCAAAGGTTGCTGTAGACAATGAAATGTAAATCAGAAACATTCCAAGATGCAGTATAGTCGGAAATTGACCTTGTTTTACTACCTTTTCGGCATGAGCATCGGCCAAGGTGCAGAATAAAAATGGCGCATCGTCCGCGTCCGCTTTTTTATGAAAATCTTTATTATCCGGAATGCAACTGAAACAACACCAGCGAAATTGATTAGACCGGGACGAAAACGACCACACCCCCAAGATATCGGCACAAGTCGGAGATTTATTAAGCGTAGAACTGGGTGAAAATTTTAGCTAGCGGTGAAAATACGGCTTATGTAATGATAACAAAATGCTAGCCTACCCTTTACTTAATGATCTCCTGATAAGCTTGCTACAAAACACAAATCAAAACAATGTATATCGATGAAATTAATGGCTAGATTCTCTGTGGATAAATGAACGTGTGGTTAGTGAATTTATGTATTAAATACTCGGAAACGTCTACGTAAAGCGATGATAATGGTTCATTCTTCCATACCGAAGTGATGAATTCGATAAGCGCGAAATCCACATAGTCCTCGTAGGGTCAAAAAATACGTAATTCTATTCAAGTGTATCGAAAAGCTCATACGAGTGTGAGGGAACACATTTATCTACGGTTTGGTTTTGAAAACACGCAATAATACGGGCAAGCTACGCAATATACGCTTACTTGGCGGGTAAATAATACATGTATCCTTTGCCTTCGTCCGTCCAAACCAGTACTCGATCCAACGATAAGAATTTACCACCGAACCAACGCTCTCTGAACGGAGGAGCGACGCTGCACAGTAGAGAGAAATCACCAGCGTCGTAAATCTGAAAAAATTACCACCATAGGTACCGATACGATAAGAAATAATCATCAGCCATGAGTGTACTCACTTGCCAATACTTAGAACACACGATTATAACGGTTCTTTGATGCTGGTTGCAACAAACCATCGATATGGCATTTAGGCAGCGGATAATTTTACTTTCGTTTTCGTATATAGGCTCGTTCAACGACTCCAAAGTCCATACTTTGACGGTACCTTGGACAGTTAACCCTAAGACCACATCCTCTGCGAAGCGACTTCGTATTAATTTGTATAGAAGAGAGGTTATTATTACTTTAGCCCAATTGAGATACCTTTTCTTTTAGTAGGGCGGAGTACGTAAAGAGCACTGATCCAATCGGATTTCTCTCTCGAGGATAACGAACATATAATTTCCAAGCTGAACGGATCCATGATGAAAATCTCGGCATAGTAGCCGTTGCAAAATAACTTCACGTCTTCTGAACTGTTCATTTGGTATGACTGGATATTCGTATGAACGTACGGTAACTTTGTAACTTCTCTACATTTGCCGTCCACCAAATCCCACAAACACATTTCGCTACAAGCAAAAACAAGTAAGGATTACGATACGGAATGCGTATACACTTGGCGATATCGTCGATCTCAGTACTAACCCGTTTTCCGATGAACTAACGATATAGTTATTGTTCATGACTATGCTGCCATTAGCGAGGCATAAAATTGGAGCTGTGTGACCGACCATTAGGCATCTTGGAACCATCTAAACGGAGCAAAACGTACAGTTGATTATATCGCCAACCAAAAATTTTCTACAGCGTTAACGTACCTTCAATGTATTCGGATCCACATGCCATATACAAATTTGCCCATCGTAGCAACCAGATACCAATGTTCGTTGATCGTCGGACAAGAAAATACAAGAAATGCAATGGGTTGGTGGGTTCTTACCCCAGAGAACCACTGGCACTACTAAATTTGTACCAGCAGCCATTTCCTACGAATTAAATCAATTTAGTTAGGGTGGTATTCGGTTTTAGAGACCAATTTCAAGGTTTAGGGTACTCACCTTAGTTGATTTGTGTTTCTATGACTAGACTCATTTACACTTAGAATAATTATTAAAATACTACAAACTAGAATTAAATTTACCGTAATATTCACCGAGGTTTTTAAAATACATAATTTAAATGGAATATCAAGTTCAATTTCAATTGTTTTTGTCAATTTATTTATCAAAAATTTATTATGATTTTTAATCACTTTGATAATTTCGATCAATGAAGTACCTGGTTTGAGAACTTGACCTGATTTTCGTTGAACGCCATCTATTGGGCTTGAGCGTCACGAGTTTATTTACCCCAGTTTTGGATTGGCTCCGCTTCATCAGTCCTGTTCGGCCTGTTCCTGATAAAAACATTTTGAATGGAAATTGGAAACATTGAAAACATTTTCTTCAACATTATTAATTATAAACTTTATAATAATTGTTTAAAATCAAATTACTGAATTTGCTATCGTTTGTGTTCCTTGATCGATCATCATGACGCTGCAAAGTAAAGACAAAAGACTCTCCAAGAATCTTCTAGAGATGAAGGTAACCACACACTGATATCAATAATCTTATTTTACTGCATCCGCTCATCCAGATTTTTTCCAGTTCATGAGATCGAGCCGAGACCGCATAGTAAAGGAAACTGCCGAAGAAGAAAGTCGAGTATTATTCGGTAACATCTCAGACGAGCTGAAATCATCCTCGTAAGTACCCATACAACCTGAATCTCTCAATATCCACATTCCACACCAGTTCGCTTACATTCGTCCATTTACAGCTCCAAATACATCATACAACCGAGCTGGGCGATCTGCGAAGGTTTGAAATGCGGCCGGCGATCATTCCGAGGTATGAATCCGATAATCGAACGTATCATGGCTCTGGAAGAAGACCCAACGACTATTAAACGAGAAATTAAAGAAGAAGACGTCGACGTTACAGCCGAACAAATGGCTCAGTTTCGTAAAGAAGAATCCACTCTGGTTGAAACCGTCGCCAAGAAGTTTCGCAGCAAGAACGACGAACCTCCGCGTAAAAAACCCAAGTTTCTGAAACCGCAAGACGACGATTAATTGAGGTGTATTGTTCAATTAGCTACCTATTTCTCTTTCATATTGAAAGTTACCCGCGTTGTTTGTAAATTTATGTAATAAATGATTTATTATTTTTTTCAACGTTTATTTTGATGGATATAAAAATCATTGCAATACACACACACACACAATCTTACGTGATAAATAAATAAAATTTCAAAACGTTTGAAACCCTTTTCGAAAGAAAAAACGTACGACGGTTTAAGTACTGAGAAAGCATGTCGCATGTTTTCTGCATCTCTGCGAATTGCCAGCAAATATTTCAACTAAACATAATTAACTCTGTACAATTATTATAGAATAAATTATAAACTAAAGAAGGTATTCTTGATATACCTTGACTATATCATTCAATAACCATGATCTTTATCGTCAAAAAAAAACGATATCTAGAAAAAAATAATAGTCGAAGGAAATGCAACAAGTGATTTTGATTGGTTATCAATAATGACTTCTCAAGTAGTGTTTATGAAATAAAACGATAGAAAAAAAATTACAAAAATGCTTAAAAAAAAGAGAGAGAAAGAAAAGAAGACAAAAAGAAAATAAAAATACCAAGTTCTGAATCGTATTGGAGAAGACACGAAGAGGAGGAAAAATGGAGATAGAGTCGGTAGAAACGTTAACGAGAAACATGAAACAAAATTCACTCTCAATTCAAACATAAAACATCCGTCACGCGGCTCGAAACGACGATGATCAACAGGAGCAAAGAAAATAATCTGCAAAGCTAACGTAAGTAGTATTTAGAGGAGAATAGAAGAACACAGAAAGAGAAGCAACTGCTCTAGAAAAAAACTATCAAAATAACACCAAAGAAACTAAAAAATATGGCATCGCGTACGAATATTGATTATTGCACAAACACAAAATAAATAAAGGAGATCTTAGATCATGTGTCGACAGCGGGTTTCTCATTTTCGGGCCTGGTTTGGGGTTGGGTCGTACAAGGGATATTGTTATTGGTACGAGACGGCGAGAGTAACTCTTGTTTATCACGATCTCTCTCTTTACCTGGACGAAAAGCTTCCAAAAGCGCTTCAACTCTGTCTTCCGTAGGCCCCCACCGTTGATAACCGGGCGAGTTTTGTAACCAAATTACTAGCAGGCCGTTTTTAGAACGGATATTTACATCGGCTCTGAAAAATGGAACGTAGTCGTGTATTCGAGTTACTCACTCGGGTCGAAGAATTCGGAATGTGGTACGTACTTATTTACAACGTGTTGGAAACCGTTTCTGTACTCGTGTTCGAAGGCAGGTACTACTACTTGTTTCTTTTTAAAATGGCTTGATTCTAGTCTCAATATGGCCGAAGGAGCTGGATCTCTGATTTCTGGTAAGGTTATTATGAAAGATAACGGTTCGACCGACTCTGTCAGTAATTTTTCGAATATGGTCACCATGGAATCCATTAGTTCTTCGCAATACGGAGGATTAGCTTGGAACGAACCGCTAACAGCTTTTAAATCTGACAACATTCTGCAGCAGGCGAGGCAGATAACAGATTAAGGAACATCGAAAGAGCAACATTTTCCAAAAATTACTCAACATACCCTCGCGATCCGAAATACGCATCTGTATCGGGGAAAGCTGAACAGTATTGTCTGAAGTAACAATTGAGCGGCGATGCGAAACACTCGAATGTAACGCCGAAACATCGGTGCAAGCATTCCATCACAGTCAACGATAAAGATGACTGAAAAATTTGATTTTTACCTTGGAACGTGGCGTAGCGTTTCAACAGGCACCACACTCGGGGCAAAAATATTTCCAATTTACGGTCGTCGAAGCAATTGTACCTGTACAGCTGATCCTGCATCCAAAATCACTAAATGAGTAGGTCTAAACCATCGAAATGCAATGAATTCTTCAAAGTACGTACCAATTTCTGCATATATTGTACATTTATAGTGACCGTGTCTTTATTATACGTCAATCTGACTAAATCTTTCTCCATGACGCATTCTATATTTGGTAACCTTGGACATGGCGCAGCGAACTGTACAGGGTAGCACCATACTTTACGAGTAGTCAAAGCCGAAGCAGGAGTCAACGGTTCTGAAAAATTTCACAGATTATTCAACTATCACGAGTGTAGACTAGACCCAGAACACCACGAGAACGAAAGTGAACTAAACAATACCAGTAATTCCTTGTTCTTTGTAAATTTCACTCTGCTTATCGCGTACTTTTTTCGCGTATTCGCCAGAAAGGTGGTAAATTTTCAAGCAAATTCCTTCGACTGATTCTTTGACCGTTTCCGTTAGATGAGGTTGGCACTGGGTCTGAAATTTGACGAAACGAACCATTCTCTATGACGATTTAATCCTCGAATCGAGCCACTAATAATCGATCAACGTACCTTGAGATGAGCCAGTCGTTCTTGAAAGTCGTCGTAGGTAGCTCCGATGGTTTTACGCAGCCACTGAAACGTATCTTCGCAATTCCACTTGACAACTTTGCGACTTTCCGAGGACACGTTTCTATAAATACGAAATTCTAGGCCTAAGTATCTCGACTGCCTAATTTGCACGTTAGGCCTACGCAAGTTACCTTGAATCTATCACTTTTTTCGCAGCTTCCGCGTACTTGGAGAGTTGCTTTCGAGCGTCTCCGGTAAATTTAGGTTTTTCCAATTTCATCGGAATATCGTTCATGATTTCTTTATACATACTGTGCGAAATTTCTGGGTAACATTGGCTTGGAAGAAGAGGATCGTAGCCTGTGTCTATCGTCTTTCTTTCCATCAACCATCTATCGAATGAATCTTCAGGAGCGTCTATATCTAAAGGAAGAAAACGTTCGTGAGAATTCGACAGATTTTGCTTTAGCCTATTAGAAAACAACATCGAGTGGCTTACTTTCTCTGGAATGGCATAATTCTTGGTAACATTGTCTTAATTTGGCGGCCAGCGTACAACGTAGTGACTCCACATCGGGATGGGGATGCGCTAGTATAGTAGGCGATCTTTCGAAGATGATTACATTGGTGGGTATCTCCAAGTCCCACGGACCTCTGTAATATACCAATCGTATAGTTCAATTTGTGATTGCGGAGTTTGCTCATCAAACGAGGGCTCGATACTAACGATAATATAAACTTTTTAATCATAGGACTCTCCATCACTTCTTCAGAAGCACGTCTTTTCAAAGATAACGATTCCGGACCGCCTGACATCGATCCATTCAACGGAGTTCCGGGCGCACAAAGGCCTAACGGATCGCTAATAGGATCGAACTGAAAATACACCACTTTAGTGCTCGCTACGTCGCTATTATTGATTCACAATTGACAATTTACCTGCTGCTTCAATGATGGCATCTCCCATAGCGATTCTCCGGTCAACTTATTCCAAAAGTAAGGACGGTTTTCGCGTTTGCTCCAAAATTTACGCCAGCCTTGCTGAATCAATTCCGGTGACAGTTCGGGTTCGATGAAACTTCCCATAGGTACATTCTGTAACACGGCGAGTGAATTAAATAACAGCACGTAAGCTACGTAATATACAAAGCCATAACTTACGTGAGGTGTTTGAGGCATAGGCATCTGGGTATGAGATATTGGCATGTTATGATCGATGATGACCGGCGGGTGCATTTTTATCGGAACCGGTACCATTATATCGTGTGGAACTGTCTCCCACGACGATGTATTAGGCATTTCGGGCTTAATTTCGTTCATATCTTCATTCTAGAACACATATTAAAAAAATGGCGGCAAATTGAATATCACAGTTAGAAAACACTCGCAGGTAATTTACGATATTAGGTCATCGTTAACGTGTCTAACGGATGAAATGCGACGCCAGGCTGGTGTTTCTGCTCAACTCGATCATTTACAACGATTCGAGCGATGAAAATAAATTATTTAAAAGGATATTTTTGAATAATAAACACCTCACACAGGAAACATTGATAAGCATAGTAGAAAATCGATAACAAAATAATACTACGACCACTTTACTTGAATTATTCGCCAAATTACAAACAACTCGAATGAAATTAATTAAATATCAATGTTTTCCCGGTATTATAAACTCACAAAGGTGAAAATATCATATTTCTCGAATATTTTCATTCAAACGCCATATTAATTTATTGTGTTGGGTTTTCAGAGGCGTCGAAAGGTTGCTTACGGATCAAAGTTGAAATGCGAAAATAGCCCATTTTTAATACTTCATTTAAAAATTATTTAATGCATAATATATTTACGATACTCACGAAGAAAGATCGTAAATAAATATATAATTATTTTACGTAAAGTAACATGCTTCGAGTCGAATTTCTGAACATCAACTAAAAACACACGAACAACACATCGCCATTTTTACTGCGAATGAACAATTTAACCAGTGCAGTAGCCAACAACGAGCAGTAATTATTCCATGTGAATTATTTTGTTTTTCGAATTTGGATTTTATTTAGCTTGGATTGTAATTAAAATTTTAATTTAGATTGATTAAAATCGAAAAAATGATCAATTTACGATCATTTGAGCGCTTACAGAAGATTTTGGGGATTGGATCACATCCGAGGGAAATTTTAACGTTTGAAGTTCTGGCGACACTGTTTTATTTACATTTCACTTTGACAACACCTTATCAATGAAACAATTTATCAAGTTCTTATTTCTTCAATTTCCTAATTCCTCGACTATTTTCAATTTTTGTTCAATGTATCGTTTTTCTGTACTTTCGTAGAATAATTTCGCTAAACCTTGACAGAACTACGAGGAACGGTTGACTAGTTTTATACTTTTGAATTTGGACGGTGATAAATCATAATTTTTTAAATTAATATAACGTTTGCTTGTGACTGATTATAACGCTTAGACTGTTTTCATACTAAAATTATACTTCGTCGACAAATTCCGCTGGAACGCCGCCATCGATCAGGAATCATGATTACGAAAGGAAGCAACGTATGGACGTATTAAATCGTACAATATCGCTTTATAATCACAAATATTAGTCACCGTATTGATGATAATCTGAACAAAGAAACACTATACGCGAGTCTTTGTTCAAAGTGCTTACTATGAACCTACCGATCGAGATAACTCGTACGTAACACATAGTCGAAAATTGCAATCTAGCGATTACCGACGTCGTTGATCTGTAACGCGATATATGTTTCTATCTGAGGGTAAGATTCATTTAATCAATCTGTTACACTTATCTGGTTAGTTTTTTTTCGGTACAACCGTGATTAACACGTTTCGTGTTGGTTCCCCCTTTGTTCATGCAGCTTCCAAAATTAACTAGTCGAACAGGGGTAGTTAGTGTGCCCGCATCTAGTTGATATTTCCATGCGAATACCGATCGTCGTTGATTTTCATCAGTAAACCATGGCGGATACCGACCGTATAATATCGAACGAAGAGTTACCTGGAACTTCCGGACTGAATGAC
This sequence comes from Paracoccus marginatus, assembly GCA_900065295.1. Lineage (NCBI taxonomy): Eukaryota > Metazoa > Arthropoda > Insecta > Hemiptera > Pseudococcidae > Paracoccus > Paracoccus marginatus. The sequence continues at coordinate 20,045 of FIZT01045486.1, forward strand.
GATACGGTGGAGACTGCAGGTCACCACGATGACGAGAAAATCACCATCAGACATCCCAACCATATTGTTCAGAAATTCGCCGCCTTGATGTTAATGTGCTTGCTAGGATTCGGTAAGTGGTTCTCAAAATGATACTCCGGAGTCTATAAAGCGATCAGTTTTACGATGTATTGTTTTCGTTACAGGGTCGTACTTTTGTTACGATAATCCTGCCGCGTTACAAGATCATTTTACCAGTGACATGGGTCTGTCGACGTCGCAGTTTGTGCTGCTGTATTCGTGGTATGCTTGGCCCAACGTCATATTGTGTGCGATTGGCGGATTTCTAATGGATAGGTGAAGTATTACGATCATTGAATAGCTCTGTCTGTTCGCAAGGTCTTCATTGATGGTCGTCAAATTTCAGAGTGTTCGGAATACGTTTAGGAACGTGCATTTACGCCCTGCTCGTAGTCATCGGCCAGTTGATTTTTGCCGCCGGAGTTTACACCAATCGGTTCTGGTTAGCTATATTAGGACGATTTGTATTCGGGTAAGATCAACTATTGACAAAACGATAAGAGTATTGGTCGGAGATTAAATAATATTTTTACATCGTACGGTTTTGACAGAGCTGGAGGAGAATCCTTGGCTGTGGCTCAAAACAGCTACGCCGTCGTCTGGTTCAAAGGTAAAGAACTGAACATGGTGTTTGGGTTCCAATTGAGCTTCGCGAGGACCGGATCGTCGGTGAATTTCTTCCTCATGGAATACCTGTACAGATTTATCAACAAATATTACACCGGCTTCCAATGTTTAGGAGTTGTATTATTTATCGGTAATTAAACTCCTATCCGTCGACTCCACAAATAAAATATGAAAATTATTCACGCTCGAATGCACCTTCACAGCGAGTCTTTCCACCCTTGGATCATTCATAAGCGGGGTACTACTAGCGTGGCAAGACAAACACGCCGAACGTGTGCTAAAAAGAAAACAAACTCAACCGGACGAAGTAGCCAAATTGTCAGACGTGAAAAACTTCCCGTTGACTTTCTGGTTGACTACATTGGCAATCGTTTGCTACTACGGGGCCATATTACCTTTCGTAGCATTAGGAAAGTGAGTACATATCCGTGATCGAGCAGTTGATTAAAATATCCTTCAAAATGGTTTCTTAATACGCCCCTTTTTTTTATTCGTACAGAGTTTTCTTCGAGAGGAAGTACGATTTACCAGGCGATCAGGCTAATTTCGTGAATAGCATGTTATTTCTTATATCCTCAATTATTTCGCCGCTGATGGGATTAATCGTAGATAAACTGGGTAAAAATGTAACTTTCGTGTTTCTATCGCTGCTGATCACCATCGCTAGTCATATGATGCTCGGATTCACCTTCATTAATCCTTACATTACCATGGTTAGTATCGAGTTTGACTTGGGATTTTCTTCTTACCAAATATTATTTTGCAATTGGGAAGTAAGAACTAAGCAGTATTTACTTGAAAGAATACGAAGGAAAAAAAAATTATTATGCCGTTGAAAAATTAAATCTGTATTTTGATAACGTTTGCAAGGTCGTTGATTATTTGAAATTTAAATAGGTAAATGATGTAGCTCGACGAAGTGGCGATCAGCTCGATTGTTTGATTTTGTAGGTGTCGTAGATTGATGTCAATTTTTTTTTTTTTTTGTTCAAAATCTTTTCAAGCTATTAATTCTGTGTTCAATTTTTGAAAAAATCATTTACTAGAGTATTTGAAAGAAATCGAGAAAACCAAGCTACAAAAAATTCTGCTCGCGAAAGAGTTTTATAATTTAAATAAAATTTATGGTTTTTAAAAAGCTCAAAATTTAAAACGAGAAAAAATCTCCCCGAAACGTCAATTTAATAATTTTTTTTCTAATTTCAACAAGTTTTTTCAAAAAAAAAATAAATAAATAAGCATGAAAAATTGCTAAATACTTGTCTAATATCTATGTACTTACCTTAAAATTAATTTTTCAAATTTTTTTGTCTTTTAAAATTCTTACTTTTTAATTGCGAAAAGAATTGAATTTATTCAACTTTATACTCTTACTTATATTTTTTACTCATGTTTTTTCCAATTTCTCAACTATTTTTCCCAATTTTTTTTTGAAGCATTTTGTTTTAAATTTTTTATCAATTAATTTTTTCAATTTTGAAGAAATTTGAAACTTTCTCACTTTTCTCCATGCTATGTATAAAAAAAAGAAAAATTTAAATTGCTAAAAACTTCCATTAATTTCAATTGTTTTCCACCACTTTTTCAACTTTTCAAGTTTTTTTTTTTTTCAATTCCCTTGAATTTTTTCGTGATATGTATTACGTTTTGGGAAAAATTTTACACCAATTTTTTGTGAATTGAATTAAAAAATTTTTTTTTGACCTTTTTAAAAATGTTTTTCGTCAACTTTCAAAATAATGGAAATTTTTTTCGAAAAAACTTATCAATACAATTGTTTCAAGATAATATTATCAATTTCTTCAATTTTCCTAATTTTTCAACTTCTTCTAACAATATCCAAAGTGAATACTTTTCATTAGTAGCCAAATTTCTGAATTTTGCTAGACATTTTATTAAATTTTTTTTCCAAAATTTGAAAAAAAATCATTACATTTGTGAAACATTTTTTCAACTGTTTTAAAAATTGATTTTTTCAATCATTTTTTTGAATAAATTTTTTTTTTCATTTTTTTTTCAAATTTTTAAGGAATTTTTTCTCTACGTACTTTCTTTTTTGATTTTTCAATTTTTTTCAAGTGTTTCATTGAGAAATATTTTTTTGATTTAAAAAATCCTAAAATGGGGAAATTTTTGAATTTTCAATTCACCTTATTTTACTATTTGAAATCCTTTGAAATTTTTTTCACTTTTTTTTTCAAAGTTACGTTTTCAACTTTTAAAATTTTTTTAGAATTCTCATGATATTTTCATAATCTTTTTTGAAAACGAAACTTGAAATACTTTTTTTAAACAGAATTCTCCCAATTTTTTGAGTTTTCCCATTTTCTTTAGACTTGGAAAATCCAAAGCATTTCTTTTTCATTTATTTAAGACTTTTTCTATTTTTTTTTCAATCTTCAATTTAAAAAAAAAAATGAAATTTTTCCTGAAAATATCGATCCTTTAAATTTTTATCAAATTTTTTTTTTAAATATTCTTTCAATCATTTTTTTTTTCATTTTTCCAAGATTCTGCAACATTTTTTTGAGAATTCTGTCTGAAGTCTGTTTAATTTTTAAGCAATTTTCTTACTTTTTTTAATCATTTTTTTTTATTGAATTTTTTCAATTTTTTTTTTCAAAATTTTCAAGAAATTTTTTCTTTACTTGATGTTTACAATTTTTAAAATTTTTTCAAGGGTTGAATTGAGAATTTTTATTGTATTATTCGAAAAAATCCTGAAATGAGAATTTTTGAATTTCATAAATTTACCCATTCAAAGGTGGGGGAGTGGGGTGTCGATGATGAAAAAAAATGCATACAGTACCTGTCCAAAATCTAACTAATGACGGGACTAATGATCAAACTCAATTCGGTCACCTGATCATTAAAAAGAATGGGAAATTCATTCCTCAACTTTTTTGAATGTTTTATTGGAACCAAATTTTTTTAAAATATGCTTTCATCACTTGAAAATGATTTTTCTAGTACTGCATGCATTCAACTAGAAAATTTTATAACCTCCTTCTCCTCCCTCCCCCCTTAATAAAAACATAGGTACAGTTTTAACTCTGCAAGCATTTTTTAAAACTTTTTTTCAATTTTTTTAGTAAGTGTTTATTATTTTTCAATTGGAAGAACTACTCTTTAAAATTTTTTAATTTTTTGCAATTTTTTTCATTTTCAAACTTTTTTTTTTAGATTCTAATTTTTTTTCAATTTTTTTTTTCATTTTCTTAGAAGAATTTTTTTTTCTCTTTTTCCAGTATTTTTTCATTTAAAAAAAAAATACTTCTCCGCAATGTTTATAATAATTTTTCTAATATTTTCAAAATTTTTTCCAATATTAATTAATTTGATTTTATGAACATTGCAGTGCATCATGGGAGTTTCATATTCGATGATGGCAAGCGCACTGTGGCCTCTGATTGCCCTAGTTACACCCGAACATTTATTAGGAACAGCGTACGGAATGTAAGTCCACCCCTTTTCCCCTCCAAACAGAACCCCAAACCGCCCCAACACTATAATCTCATTTTCAACTTACAGAGCACAATCGTTTGAAAACCTAGGCTTGGGAGTGATTACGATGATGGCCGGAGTGATTGCCGATAGCTACGGATACTTTATGCTAGAAGCCTATTTTATAGCCTGCTTATGCTGTAAGTACTACATACTAAGTACCACCAAATTATGATAAATTATCATCTCCTCTATCTCGAAAAATATCGAGACTCGAACTACATACATAAATTCTGATAATTTCCTCTTGTTACAGTGGCTCTACTATTTATTGTAATGATTTGGGTGTACGATGTGACGCATGACGGATACCTTAACATGAACCCGGCCGAAAGAGTCGTCTACGAGAAAAGTATAAGGTGAGGACTATCGATACTGATACACGTATAATGCCACCCGACCCTAGACCTTCGACCAGCCACCCCCTCATACCCTCCCACTGCCCGTCAGAAAATCAAAAGATGAACCAATTCTCTCTCTCCTTCTGTACTACATATAATACTCGCCAATAAAACTGATTTCAACCGACCCTCTTTTTATTATGCTGTTCAACTTTCAACTTACATATTATGTCGTGTCCTTTACAGCGTACCTAAATCTCACGAGAAAGAAAAGCTGCTCGATTCGGACTACGGTTCGGTATCCGAAGACGAACCGACTCAAGTGGCCAAGGACTCCTCGACGTCTACGACTTCCGAATCGTTGATCGATGTGCAAAATTAAAACTTCCAAGCTTATTTATGTTATGTATTCTACGATGTAGACTTTTTATGTTTTTACGACCATTTTTTTTTGATTTCCTTTTTCGGTTCCGCGCGCACTCGTTAATTAGATCTCAGCTTGATTTTTGCCTGTTTAAAAAAAAAAAAAAAACGTGGTGTGATAACTGATACTATAATAAGTTGTAAACGTAACGTACCTAATTAATTCGGATATCTTTTTTTTTTTTGAGTTATTTTATTTTATTTTCAACGTAAGACGACCACATCCCAAATATTAGTTGATTATTTCCTGCATTTTTATTTTACGTTTTTATTTTTATTATTATTATTTTTATTCTGTGATTTTTAAGCGTACTATGATTTTAACGGATGATTAGAACTGTTCCTGAATTGAATTAAATTTAGCTTTTTATCGTATTTATGTACCTTATATATTGCCTACCTACTACGTGTTTCATCATATCAAAACATATGTATTTGTAACTCGTGTTACCCCCTTATAAATATATCAATGGATATTGAAGTTGATTTTTTTCTCAGTTTTTCGAATTGATTCGTGCGTATACTTGAGGTGTTTTTCGTTCCTGGATAGATTTAAACTTTATCGTTATCTCGTGAGGTAATTCAGACGTTAGATAATACTCGAAGGTTCGAAATGAAATCTAATAATGGATTAGACATGAATTGGCCTGTACCAAAATAACATTCATTAACAGCTGATAAAGCTAGGATCGCAAATGATCTATAAATAATCATATGAGAAGAGAAATTATAAAAGTAATTGGTTCACCGAATTAAAAAATTTGATCTTCTAGGTCAAGTGAAATTGAAAAAAGAAAATCCAAAATCGAATTCACCAGGAAGAAATTTTAAATTGGACTAGAAAATTAGGCCAATATTACTCGAACTTACCAACGTAAAATATAATAAAATGAAATCTTCGCCCCGAATCATCCATCGTTTGCAAGAGAAACTTGACCTGCAGTCTTTCCTGAAAATCCTGCAACCAAAAGAAAAAAAAACATTCCAAGATTAATAAATATTATCTATTTTAAGGAATCAGCATTAGATAATACGCGTATGTACATTTCCACCGGTAAAGTTGCGTTTCGAAATAGCACACGTATAGAAATTAAATAACGATGGCATAAGATATCTAATTAAAATTCAATTTCCGCCGTTGATACGTTCAAACGTATAACGTCTACCTGATTATTCGCCGTCAAAATACACGATTCGTGACATTTTCACGTTTGATAAGGCGAAGATGAACGATAACCTCGCCGATGCGCCGCGCCGGCGAGTAAGGTTCTTTGACAATATTGGAGTCGATCTTACGATTATGTGTACGAGTAACATGGAATGGACGTAATCAATACGTGGAATTTTTTCCAGCTTCGAACGATTGCACCGAGTCTTATTGATGTATTACCTGGGATGAAAATTTTCATGTTACTTACAAAAACCCTGTCTGACTGCGAGTTTCAAAAGGAAGTGAAAAAAATTGAAATGTAGATGTTTCGAGGCGGAATAATGCAACCCCCTCCCTCTCATCGAGGGTTCAAAGTAAGCAAAAATGGGGAAAAAATTTATGTAAGTAGGTACGTATAGAAAATTGAAGAAGTGCATAAAGAGATAAAAATGTCGAATTCGCCCCAGACCGATATTCGTGTGATATTTGAAGATTGATGGGGGGGGGGGGGGGTTACTTGTTTTTTTTTTAAAGTACATTTATTTAGGGGGGGGGGGGTGTTACTTGTTTTTTTTTTAAAGTACGTTTATTCAAAATTTTCCAAAAAAATATTTTAAAAATAAATTGAAAATTTTTTTTGAAAAATTCAAAGAAAATAATTATTCAACAAAGAAAATTTTTAGTACTTTTTTGAAATTTTTCGAAAAATGAATAATCATTTTTTTTTGGAAACGTTATAGAGAGATTGGAAATAATCATGTTTTTTTCTAAATAAAAAATACGAAAAAATGAAAAAAAAAAATACTTTTTAGAAAACGAAAAAAAAGGTTGAAAAAAAATACTTGGCAAGTAAAAAATAAAAATTTTTTAAATTGAAAAATGATATTTCTGAATTAAACATTTACTAGGAAATTGAAAAAATTGAAAAAAGTAAAAAAAAAAACTCTTCGAAATTTTGAAAAAATTAAAAACGGATTTTTCCACTAATTTCAAAAAAACAGGATAAAATTGAGAAAAAAAATGAAAAAGAAAAAAGAAAAAACAGTGAATTTTAAAAAAATGTGAAAAGGTTTTTTTCTTTTTAAAATTTGAAAATTCAAAAAAAAAAAAAAAAAGAAAGAAATACTAAGAATTTTTAAAAAATGTTTTCAAGTCTGAAAATTTTTTTTTTAAAGCTCCTCTTGGAAAAATTCTATTTGCTAAAAAAATTGGAAAAAATTGAGGAATATGAGAGACGAAGTTCTGGGCTTGATTCAAAAAACTGGGTTTCGAGTTTCGGGGGCTATAATTCACGGCCGTGGTCTTCACGAGGTTGCACTTTTTTACGTTACAAGCGTCCAACTGGCGAGTGGGTGTTCGGAGAAGCCAAACTAGTACAGGTGGGTAAGGTAGGCAGGGTGGAAGTGTTTCAAAAATGCCAATGAAAACTTTCACAATTCTCAAAAAGTTGAAAATCTCCCATATCAATACTCAAAATTTCTCAAAAGTTGAAGAAATTGCCAATATTTCAAAAATTCAAAAATTTATCAAAATATCACTCCCTCCAAACAGATAATTTTTACCAAATTATAATTTTTAAGACATTTTCCAACTAAAAAATTTGAAAATTACCAAAATTTTTCTTTCTTTCCTTCCTCCCCCGCTCTCAGCAATAGAATGCAAACTGTCAAATTTGAGAAATTTTCCAAAACTTCATTCGACCAACATTCACCCTCCCATCCCTCGAAACTTGAAACTCTTAGGGTAGAAGGGTAAATATTGGTAAAATGAAAATTCCAATGCCAGATTCGGTTTCTGTGGGTCAAATTACCCCCATTCAGACACTTCTCGTGACAATTTTGGCAAAACTTGAAAAATTTGAGTTTTTACTGAATTTTTAAAAAAAAATCCACCCC
>FIZT01045502.1:0-16294 GCA_900065295.1 Paracoccus marginatus
TTTCGACCCCCTGGTAGCAGTCTGAGTTTTGATCCACGAAAGATGGCGATGGTCTGGAAAGATGCAGAAACTCAAATTGCATCTTTTAAGTACTAAAAAGGGTTTCTCATCCCATTTTGACTAGATTGGAACCAATGAAAACAGCGTTTTTTTCGAAAGGAGGTGCACTTTGAGGACTTCCTGCTCCCTTCCCCTTGTACTTAGGTGGCTCAAAAAATTTTTGGGACGTCCCCCACTCAAAGTAAACAACCTCACTGAATTTGGTCAAAATCCAAGGTGTGTTTTTTTATTTCACTCCACCTTAATAATTATCTTACCACCTATCTTCTAACAGACAACTAGAACTTGAATTTTTAACCATAAAATGTTTTTTCTAATTGAAATTTTTCAAAATAATTTCAAAATATAAAAAAATATTAAATTTAAAAAAAAATTGAATTTTTTTAAAAATTAAAAATTTTTCAATCAGGCATAAAAATTTTTTTTAAGGTTAAAATTTCTTCAAAAATTGAATTTTCTAGCAATCGATTTTCTTTTCAAACTGGAACTACTTAAAATTTTTAAATCCATTAAAAATTGAGTTTTTTGTGCATCAAATTTTTTTGGGAAAATTTTTTACCAATTGAAAAACGATTTTTTATTTCAAATAGGCTCCTTATTAGAAATTGAATTTTTTGGTACCCCAAAATTTTTTTGGAATAGGAATTTTTTGACAGTATTTTTTTTTCAAATTAAAATTATTTCAAAATTTATGTTTTTTCAATGTAAAATTTCTGACAGTAGTTTAGGTCCTGAGTTTTTGTATTGAAAATTCTTCAAAATGAAAAATTCATAAATAATTAAAAATTCTTCAAAATTTGAAAAGTTTTCAGTAAGTTTTTTTTTTTTTTTAAATTGCCAATTGAAGATTGTTTAAAAATCAAACTCTTTCAATACTGATTTTCGATGCACATTTCGATTTTTTTTTTTGTAGATAAAATTTTTTCATAATTTTCAAAATTGAATTCTTTTGAAATTTTTTTAAAAATAAGAACTATGTTGAAGAGTGTAAAACATAGGCAACTACTTATTGAAAAAAGGAATTTTTTAAAAAAATAACGAAGTTTTTTTTTGAGAAATGAATTTTTTGACAGTAGAATTTTTGTGAAAATTGATTTTTTTGGAATACATATTATAGTTAATACAGAAAGTTCTTCAAAAATTGAATAATTTAATATTGGTCCTTCAAAAGTTCAAAATTCTTAAAAAATTAAAATTCTTTCAAAAACTAGATTTTTTAAAAAAATTAAAATTTCTTAAATTTTTTTGAACATTTTTGATTTTGATTTTCAATTGATTTTTATAAAACGAAAAATTCTGTAAAAATTCGTTGAAAATTAAAATTAATTTTTTTAAAAAAATTGAAATTAAAAAAGAAAAAATGTTGTAAATTAAAAGTGTGGTGAAAACTAACACTTTTTTGAGAACTGAAAATTCTTCAAAACTGAAATTGCATTGCAAATTGAAAAAAACACTTTTAAAATGACAAATTCCTCGAAAATTAAAAATTCTTGCCATAAACCTAACAAAACTTCCTTTTCTATAATAGTTAAAGTCGTTGCAATCATACGTTTGAGCATATTGGAAGAAAATTTCAGGCTGGAAAATTAATTTTGAAGGTGATTTTTCACATTATTTTGTTAATTTTCATCGCCTGTGGGAACACAAAAGACCAAAAGAGCGAACGTAAACACCCCCATAGTAATTAGAGTTCATCGACCCGTTACTTTGACAGTTGATTTTGGCAAAACTCGCATGAAATGAAAAACACCAACTCATACATTCGCCTGATTTTAGTGAAAGGGAAAAATATTTCGAAGATAGAGTAAAAGAAAAAAGAAATGTACTAACTATGGTAACAAACGTGCGTTAATTTGCTGCCTTCAAAGCTAAATTACAATACTCGACAAATTGACTTCTCTCTCGCAAACAGCTTTTGTCTGGGGTCTTTTTGTAAAACCTGCCAGGTCCCACCCCTAGTACACAAGTTTTTACTCGTAAAAGAGTTTCAAAATATTGAGTGATAAGTTGAGAGTTATTTTAGTAAAATGTACTCGCCAAGTGTATGCTTTTTTATCCTCGAGGTATGAAAAATGTTAACTAATACGTTCCACGTCGAAATAAAAGAATAAGCGAGGAAAAAAAGGAGACGCGCTGTTTCAAGAAGGTTGATTCGTTACCGTTACCCAAGGCAATGCCGTTAGTAGCCGAGTTAGACGAACCGTATACCTAAAGCAATAGGGATACTTGGAAGTGAAAAAATAATAATAATGAACGTACACTCGACCGAAGAAATATTCGATTTAATTGAAAAATTATTCTAAATAAATGTCAACATTATAACGGTGTGCATTCCTCGAAATGTACCAATTTTTAATTACTTTGGGTGTTGAAGATTCGAATCAAGTATCTAAGACGTTCGCGAGGTATTTGTTTGTATTAATTATGGAATCGTGTTTTTCGCCGACACGATCTCGTAATTTATTGCGGCGTGAGAAAAAGCGTCGAAAATTTTCCACCCTTTTTCTGCTACGTACGATGCGATGTATAGTTGCAAACGCGAGCGAGCTGTACGGAGTCGAGCCCCGTCACCGAGTAACCCTCGACGTTCTAGTTTTCATTTTTACCGCTGTCAAAATAAGAATTATTACCGTTAAGTTACATTATTAAAAAGAAAGGACGCCGATATTATTCTTTTTGTGTCGAATATGTACGCGGAGCGATTTGAATGCTGGCTCGAGTTGCGCGATTTATTACAAGTTCAGGTTCATTTTAGACTTGTTTTTGTTTTTACCCGTTTCGTGGTGCAGTTTTTCCGCTCTTTAAATGATCAGCAGGTTATGGGGTTAGTCGGCACGTGTTTGGGTTGGGGTTGCGTAAGGGTATAGAGAAATGCGGTCTCGAAGAGAGCCGAGTTGAAATGAAAATATTTGTACGAATGGAATCGAAAACAAATACTTGATACCTACTTGATTTCCAGTTTCGAGTTGAGTTTAGATTTTATACTCGGATTTTAAAATTTAAAAATTGGAAAAATATAATTTTAAAAATCAGAAAAAAATTTTCAACTTTCATAACAGAGATGTTTCGAGATTTTAGCTGATTTTCATTTATGAAATATCAGGTTTTCAAATTGGAATCGTTTTTCAAAATTTTGATTTTTTTTATGTAAAAAGTCTTTCAGCTTTCAGATGGAAATTTTTGAAAGCTCGTTCCTGAGCGGTCATGATCTATCTAAAATGTTTTTTCGACTAATTCGACATTGCAGAACACGAATCCGGTGTCGGTTTTCAAATTGGAGGCGTTTTTCAAAAATTTGATTTCTTTCAAAATGCATGTGAACAACCATCAAGTGTACCCCTGATATCCGATAACTCGCCCCTGGCCAATTAAAAAATGTCTGAAGTGTTTTCGACTAATTCGACATTGCAGAACATGAATCTGGGGTCTATTTTCAAATTAGAAGCGTTTTTCAAAATTTTGATTTTTTTTTATGAACAATTGAACAGCCATCAACCTCATCCCTGAGAAATTTTCGAAAATTCTCCCCTGGCTAATTAAAAAGTATCTGAAGAATTTTTTTGGCTAGTTCAACATTGCAGAACACGAATTCAAAAAAAAAATTTTTTTTCAACGTTTCTGAAAATTTTTAATCTTTGGTACTTTTTTCAATTGTCACTTTTTGATTTGTTAATTTTTTTTTTTAATTACGACTTATCAATTTTTCTTCAATTTATTTTTCAATTTTAAAAATTCAGTTTTTTAGTTTATAAAAATTATTTCTCAATTTTTTTTTTTTGAAAAACAGAATGACCATGAATAAAAATGACCTATACACAAAATTGGGTGCAATATAATTCCACTAGGTACACCACAAATAAATCGACTTTATTCTCACTAGAAATACAGAACCATGTGGACGCTTTGAGTATAAAATAACAAGTGCCGAACTAGTTGACAGTGAAAAGCGCACGCACCTTTTTTACGAAAGGCTGGTAAACATTTTTTATCCTACTAAATTATTTTACATGCATTAATATTGCGATACTTCAATTTTAAACAGTACGCACAAGTTGAAAAATAAATGAAAATTGAAAAAATAAATTTATTTTGTTTTAGTTAGTTTTGAATCGTAACGCGGTTTACTATTTTGACATTTTAGTGCCACTAATTCAATCTTCAGTGAAATCCTGCAATAGACTAAGTAGGCAAATTAACATGCTCACCTGTCAAACAATTTTCATAACGCATTTCAATGCAACGAAACGAATACCATGTCGGGTTGTGCGCGTTTATGAATAATTTTTACAAATTCCTTTCCTAGTGTAAGTATGCAACTATTCGTGAATCAGTGTCATACAGTTTCCCAGTCATTTCTTTAAAAAAGTGCAGAAATATGATTGCAAATTTTTACATTTATGTAGCTGAAAGAATTTTTGCCTAAAGAACGATTACTACGTTTTGTAAACAGAATAATCTTTTTGATGAAATTCTGAAAATGAAATTTTTCCAACATTTTTCGTAACTTGACACAATCCGCGCTTCAAATGGCAGACTTTCAAAGCTCGAGAAAGCTTGACTCGAAATAGGACAAATTTTCTCCCATCAAGCTTGAATTATTTAGATGAAATTCGATTCGATAATAATAGGTATTTTCCAAGCTGCTGATGGATAATCAATTTTTTCAAAAAATGTTATCGTAAAATATTTCAATAATTTTTTCACGCGATCTGCCATTTTTTCCCCAATCAAACTTCATTGCTTATCGAGCCAAAACAATTGATCTTTTTCTACTAAAAAGTTTATATTATACATACCTATTACCTATCCATTTCTCACTACTTACAACAATCATACCGGACGACGAGACTGCTAAATGTGAAATACCTGCGAGTTGGTTGGTATTGTACGAGTAAGAATATAAACATTTGATCAGCACACTCGGTTACATGTGCCTTGAACCGTTCTTATCTGTAACTAAAAATACATCTAGTCGTATCCTTATCACCGTCGACATTTCATATTCGAATCATCGCTGTGAAACTTTTACCCTACTCGTGGCATAGGTTACCATACATATACATATATTCGTACACGAGTAATTATTTTTTCTGACGAGAATACGAATACATAAAGTGAAGAAGAAAATGTCAGCAATCTGGACGAAGATCGTGGTGTTTTATTAATTTAACTTAATCGAGTACTTCCCGTGCAGCAATATAAATTACATCTCAGCCAATAGAAAACTCCCACCTACAAATACATAACTTTCGAATATCCAATGAAACGATGAAACGATCGCGGCCCATTAGATAAATATACCAGGTTGAGTGAACTTTCCGTGCGCACTATTCCCCACCTCGAGATTAGTTTCCGCCTCGTGGAAACCTGTTTTGAAAACACGGTCGTAGGAAGTTAAAAAAAAAGAACCATCGTACACGCTGATATTAATTCTTCAATATACATATAGGTAGGTACCTGTTTTTACAACAACAAAAAAAATGTACATTCTTATCATATTCGTATATTATCGATCATGTATAACAAAAAGGTAAGTAAATTACACAAGTAAACTAGAAGCCACAAAGTAGAAAACGTTCAACGCTAGGCCTACATCGTCGTAGATAAATCCGTCGGTCAAACCTGCGAAAGTATAGTATAGGTATAAAGAAGAAAAAGGAAACAAACAAGAAACTTAAATAATACAAATACAAATAACATCGATAACTTCTATAATTACTTTATCTAGATCTAATTACTACTAAATCGACCCGTATTCGTAGCCTGGGTCCGGTGCCATGTAATATGTCTTTCGTAAAACTGAATAACCAATTGCGGGCAATAGGTTCTTGCGACCGCGGACCGTACCAATTCCAACGTATCAATACCTTCCCATTTCATGAGAAACGTCAAGCCTCCAGAATCTGTCGCTCCTACGATACGTTCGGGCGTCAACCCTCGCTCGAAACCGTGCACCCTGGGCAAAACGTACGATACATTTGGCGGCAGCTCTAATTCGGTCGAGTCGACTTCCATATTATGTTTCTTTGACACTTTGGCCCTCTTCGGTGGACGTTGCTGTTTACGTTCGTGTTCAAATTTATGGATCATATCGACGCAGTTGACAAGGTGCTCTTCCGGCTCCCAGGTGTTCGTTTCGCTGGGCCAGTCTTGCCATTTCACGTAGTATTCCACCGTGCCGTTGGGCAGCATTCGCTTATCTAATATTTTCTCGACTATATATTCGTTTTCCATTGTTTGGTAGATATCTCTGGTAATCCTGTAGAAACGAGGGCAAAAAAAAAATTAAACCTTTTAGTATTGTACGTAGTTTATAGGTACCTACATTTTTAGAATTTGAATAGATAAATAGAACACGATTCGAAATGAGTAACCGGTCGGAAAAAAATTCTAGAAAAGAAAATTGCAAGTTGTGCACCTTGTATGTAGAAAAAAAATCAAAAACGTTGAAAAAAAATGAGAATACGAAAAAAAGTTTTCAACAAAAGTTGTAATGCTTTTGAAGTTGATGATTTTTTATTTGAAAATTTCCCCTCTATCTTTGAAAAAACAGGCGTTATATTCGTTAGAAATTTTTCATCGAACGTAGCTCCTTTACGACCACAGATGGAAAAAAAATCTTCGAAATTAAAAAATCTTAATTTTTCATACTCCACAATTTGTTGCTAGAATTTTCGAAAATGTCAACTTTTGCAATTTTTGGGACACTATGTATACGTTTTCGAATTTTTTTGAACCTCGATTTCATCAGTAACGGTGGTAGAAAAATTAACGAAAATTTTTCCCAGTCAAGTACGACTTCAACCAGTTACTTTTTTCGAATCAAGTCGCAGCTAATTGTAAGCACAATGATAAGTATTTCATGACGCTCATCAAGTTTACATTACACGTAAAAACGAGCAGAATTTGCGCTAGTGCTGACAACGGTGCGGCTTGCCGCTTCCGTACGCGTATCTACATATTGTTAGGCGTTTGTTTTTATGAAATTAATTTACAGTCACACTCTACGCATAGTATGTCCTTTCACGTTAGTTCTAATGAAGCCGGCAAGAGGCAACCTAGCCCGCACCACCCTGCCCGCTTGAAATCCTCTAATCCGCAGACTCGGTTTCGAACATTCTACGCCGGTGTAAATAACAAATTAAATATCCCTTTAGGATATAATGACTACGGCATGACCCTTTGAGACGCTTAAATTATAAAATTTATGAACAAACGAATAAGCTGTTAGTCGGCTGTGTGCGCCACTGCCGGTACGTATGGCGTTTATGTCTGCCTAATGTACCTATAGGTACATATTGTAAGTTTAGAAGGTAGGTAGGTAGTAGGTACAGCATGTACGTATTGTACACGTGTGTACGTATGTACAAGTACAACGCAAACGAGAGTACCTGAGCGTTATAAACAATTACACCATCAACGCGTAGGTAATGTTCCAACTGGAGTTGATTGTTAGTGTACGTATGAAGGGTGCGAATGCGCTGGGCACGAGGGCGTGCGAAGGAAGCGAGGGGTTCGGCTTGTATTTTTCTACCTTTCGTAGTCGGTGTCGGTATGTTTTATTGAAAACGTACGAACGGAGTTTTTCGTCTATTACATTGACACATTGCGACGATATTTTCAAATTTTATCCTTATCGCGCCATCTATATAGTGGATGTTTAAATGCGCTCGATTCGATATTTATCGCTAACGTTGCACAAACTAATTATATTATAATCGCTCCCAAGTGCATAAAACTCCGTGTACTGTACATGTTCGTGAAATTTCCATACTCGAGTGGTAGTTGGTTATTTTCGAAGATAAATTTTATTGGGTACATGAAAAATAGGCATGTTTGTACTCAAAGTCGCAACAATCTTATCGAAAAGCAGTATCAAATTCGACCCAGCTATTAATAGATAAATAAATAGCGCGTTTCTTCTTTCGTAGGCTTTTATATTGCATTTCGCCAGTGAGAAAATTAACCAACGCGTTTATAGATCTACAACCGCGTCAACTTGAACTTGAAAATTCGAGCAATTTAATCACCTGCGTACCTATGTAATTAAGAGGAGTTCAATGAACTTACGGTTAAAATACCTACGTATTAAATTTAACCCAGAATTTAGGTTAAAATTCAACCCATTTCGTAGGTACTTGCTACTTGATGATTAATTTCAACCTTCGAGTAAAGTTAACCACCATGCCACAGTTTTGATGTACCTAGGTAACTTATTAAAACGTTATCCATCCCTTTTTATACCCTTCCGCATCAAGTGCTTATTAATAACGAGGTGAATTTTCATCGTAAATTATTAAACAAAAAATGGAAATAAGGACGAGCACAAATCGAATAGGTTTCGGTGCATAAATAATGTAGGTACTGCAAATGAGTTAAATATCGAGCACGCAGACGGGAAGTACCCGCAAGAAACCGCATGAACTGGACAATTTTGAACGTCGAAGGGGAAAAATTGATTTTTTGACTAACGATGGAGTGGAAAGAGGAAATTTACAAAGGTGTTAGGTGTCTGAAAATTTTTTTAAAAATAATCCCGAAGAAATCAAAACCTAAACTAAGGCGAATAATTTTTTTCCAAAAATCTGGTAACACTGAATTCATTACATTCGAAAGGAAACCCCCTCCCTCCGCACCCACCACTTTAAAAAAAGTTTAGAATGTAAATGAAGATATTAATAAACGCCAAATGAATTTGAATACGAAATGAAATCAAATTAAGTCGAACTAATAGGTAAGTACCTGGATTTAAAATAAAAACAGACGCCTACTCGTAGCTCTCCGAGTAATTAAAAATATTTCTATTCTTTATCGAGACATTTTATCCGCTGTCCGTTTGATAACGAGGGATTCTACGAGTAATAATTACGAATATGCGACGCTTAAAATACCCATAAATTGTGTAAAAAGTCGACTATCAGTAAAACCCTACTCTTCCACACCTTGCCAACTAACACCTTTGAATAAATAACCGACGAGTTGGGTCTGGGCCGTCGGGGGTCGAGGGTGTCGGGCTACGGATTGTCTGGCGTGTACTACAAACTACGAACAATCGAAGGAAAACCGAACCGAAAGCAACAAGCGTCAGAAGCTCGCCGTCGCGGTGCTGGTGACGTAATCGCGCCGGCTGAAGGTGGGAAATGCAAAAAGCGCGCGAAAATGTTAACGTACTAAATTGTTGACGCAAGATACGAGGCGATTTTCATTATACAACTTACAAGTTGCATTTATGGAAATTTTCTTCGATCAGAAGAAGGTGCTATTTTGCTTGAGTTTGAATCTGATAAGTTGGTATTTTTTTAGATGGGAAATAAGCTGCGGTGATCAAATTGAAAGCTGATTCGTCACTAAGTAGATTTTTTAAAATTTTAAAATTCGATTGAGCTGAAAACACCGGAAAACTAAGTCGAGTATATCGATAAATTGAATTTCTAAGCCGGAAGATCTTTTATTTGAAAAAATAATTACTTGAAAAAATAATCGAGTAGGTGTAGGTATAGGTCAATCGGGTCATAAACTAGGTCACTGTACCCATAAATATGATGCAATAATTCGCACAATTTCTGTAAATTTTTCAACGGATCGAATTCTAACGTGAGATACGTATTTTTTGCAGATTCACACTCTCATTTCATAATTAATTTATTTTTTTAAAAAATTGTAAAAAAAATCAAAATTCAGTTTTATAATTTTAAGCATTTCTCTTTAAAAGAAAAACACACACACACATCAAACTAACCACACCAATTGAAACTAAAAATCAGATAACTTCGAAATGATAAAATCATCAAATTTTTCGTTCACCTAAATAATCAATAAATTCGAGCCTACTCGACAGAATCGATATTTATCAGCAATTCTTTTAAAAAAAACACTTACAAACGAGCCACTCTTGAGAAAAATATTCTAAAAAATTAACGCGAAAATTTTTATAAATTAATCGACGAACAAAACGCTAATAAACCAAAGTTGTACTTACATTTCCAAAATAAATTCACTTCGATAAATCGAAAAAAACCTCGACGTACTTCACGAGCAACGATCAGTGTTATCTTCGGAGCGTGCACTACTTATACTGCCACCAGGCATCAGACGAGTATAAACTATGAGCGAGCCAGAGTGTGAAGCCTGAACCAAACCGGAATGACGCAACAAGAAATGCTCGTATCGTGGACTGATTCTTCCTTCTCAACAATGTTGCTCTTCGCCAGGTATCTATGCTATTGGATATAAAGTGACATCACGGCGATCCTACCCAATCGGTGGCGAGAATGGTGTGATTTTCTTAAGGGCGGGGGATTTTTTGAAAAATGTCATGAGTTATCGGGATGAATAAAATAATTCTCAAGGCGGTGGGATGATTTTATCGAGAGAAAAAATTTTATGAGATGGTTTGAAAAATTTTTACCAAGTATTATCCGGAGAAGGTTGCGTTTATTCACGGAGGAGCAGATAGATCTCGTACGGACATAAATTGGTTGATTAATAACTCTATAAAGTGGACATTCGGAGGAATGATAATTTTTTAATGGCCTGACCAACCGTTATATACCGAATGATACATTGTTCGATCGTGAATAAAACCCTTATATACGAGTTAACGTGCTAACTCGGCGATAATACCTTTTAAGATTTATATCGGCCGTATAATTTTCCTTTATAAATGATAACATTGTGTACTAATTAAAGCGAGTGTTGCAATTCAAGGTTAAAAGTCGATGCTTAAAAATCTAGATATCCGAGTAAGTAATTAACAGTTCGGTAGGAAGTGATGCACTGCGTCGTTATTTTTTGAGCAGACGTACTCGCACTTACGAAGCTGCCACGTATGAGATTTTTTTTTCGTCATCATTGAATAAAAGATTCGGTATAGGTACTTACATTAGACCTATGTAGGCCCCTGTCGTTGTGGGGAAAAAATTATTTTTTTGGAATATTCTCGAAGTATACTCGTATATGCTTTGGATCAGCACTATCTGTTGAGGTAGGTACCTTACCTACCTACCTATTTTGAGATATTTTCAAAATTCTTTTCCACATTGAAAAAAATAAATAAAAATAAAAAAAATTGACAAAAACCAACAAAATTTTTTGTCCAATCCTCAAAATTAACATTCACCTTGAGACTACATAAAGTTTTGATTTTTTTACCAAAGTTCAACGTTCTTTATCATCTTACCATCTCTCTTTTATTAACCATTATTGCGTCATGCAATAAACGTGGTCATAGGGAGGTGAGAGGAATGGGAGAGGAAGCTGCTTCATTCCAGATCGATAATTTTAGCGAACGATTGAATTAAAAGAACGAGAGTGAAAATTACAATTTAAAAAAAAAATGATTTCGTACTTCCCTGCTATAGGTTTGATATTGTGTTGGAAAAATTCTATCTTCGTTTGTCTTTTGATTAAGTTAATGGATCATTTTTCATTTTTTTCAACCGATCAAGGTGATCTTTGTACCATGCTGTTTAAGAACCGTTTGAGGTCAAAGTGCAAAGAAAATCGACGTTGGTGACTCATTTCAAATGCAGAAGGGGAAACTTGTAGGCCTATTGTACACGTACGTGGTACGTAGTGCACAACATATATGTACGTACCTATGTAGTAAGTAGTGCGTACAGTCGAAGACCACACAAAGATATCCGCTAACCTTATAAAAAAAGGTGACCGGGTACCAAGGGTTGATTATTCACAATTTAGACCCCCGTTCTTTTCACCATGGGTGGTCCCTAGAATGGACGCTACACTGAAGGACTTGAAATTGTACTACATATTTTCAAACTGAAAGTATTTTTTTTTTGTTCCAAGTAGGTAGCCTAAACATCAAAAAATGACCACTTTTTGGAAATACTTTGAAATTGTAATTTTTTTATAAAATTAAAAATGATGATTTATAGCAAAAATTAAAATTAAAAATGAAAATTTTTAAAAAGTAAAAAAATTTAAAAATGAAAAAATGATGATTTGCTTTGACTCAAGATAATGAAAATATCTGGTAAAATGACCAAAAAATGTATTATTTTTCCCTGTATCAAAAGATAGTAGAAGCTTAGAGGACTGAAATTTTCACCACGAGGTTTTCAGACTCATTTTTCTTGCTATCTCCGAAATTCAAACCTAAACCAAAACAAACTGCTCCAGCAGGAAATAAAAAATGGAGAATAGGATAAGTAGCTATTAATTAATTACTTCTTCGAGATCTGTTAGGACGGCGCAAGAAGAAAGGGCCGACTAGACCTTCGTCACTCGTTAATCATCGCATGGCTGCTGAGCCAATCAAACGCCGCGTACGTATAATGCCCTCGCGTGAGAAAAAAAATTCAATAAACACAGGCCCAACTTACCAAACGAACAGAAAACCTCATGGTCAAACTGGTTAACGCATTTGAAAATATTTCTCTTACCACACTCGCCCCAGCCCAAATATAGGAATAGAAATTTTATGCAAAACTTTTCTCGATCGTTTCAGATTCAGAATGAACGAATCGTTTATAATTAATATGGCGCCATTTTGTAACCTTGACACGAGAAAATAACATCAAGTTCGCGAGATATATTGCATATAAATGAATACCGAACGACCTTTATGACCTGGAAAAATAGAAATCACAAATGATATAGTCTGGCTGGGTAGCTATTTTAAACTTTTGTTTCTTTGGAACTTCGAGTTTGAAAAGAACGCGACGATCGAGATCAATTTTTCCATACGATCGAAGTACCTAGCTGCTACCTTAGTCGAGTGCGAATGTTGTAAACTTGTCATCAATACTTTATTAATGTTTTTCTGATGTGTTTCGTGCGGGTTTTTTATTCTAAATTTTTGAATGCTTCCCGCGCTCAAACAAATTGTTTCTCTGTCCTTCGCTCCCCGGCAATTTTCGTGAATAATTCAGAAATTCATAATGCAATAGAAAAATGGGTACAGTCGTCCAAAAAGAAAAGAATCGATAAAATTTCTACACCTTGCACCCCAGCGGAAGGAAACCACTGTTAAAATTCAACTTGAACGATTAACGCGCGGTATAAAGGTTGAGAGTGGGCACTGATGGAGGTGGGGAAGAGTAGAAATGGAGACGCATCACCGCGTATCCAGTTGTGCACTCGGTTCTTCGGTCACCGTAAAATAGAGAACGTTCGTACGATCGGCGAGCACATCGCGCGTTTAATTGTTTCAAATTTTCAGTTTTTTTTTTGACTTTAATACGCACAATTTTTTCCCCCACTGGTTCAAATATTAACGGCTGTGTACGAAATTGGTCTGCAATTCGAGGTACGTTAGGTACGTTACTGTTTACTTATTCTTATTGCATTGCACAATTTGTGATAAAAAATTTGTTTTATAATTTTTCATTCATTTCTTTCAGATTTTATTTTGTTCTAAAAATTTACCGCTATTAGCGATAGTAAGATTACCGCCGTCGAGATTCTGTCATCGAACAAGTGCAAAATAATTGGTAAGTTGAATTGAAAGATTAATTTTTTTTTACTCGGTCAAGGAGATATTTGAATTGTAATATTCGCTTTAGAAGCACAAGAAACGTCGAGAAAAAGGTATTAAATCATTTAATACCTTTTGCATCCAACATACCCCAAAATTTTACAGTACGCAGCGATCATATTGGCAACACTGCACCGATTACTTATGCCATGCCATAATGGCAATTGTTCGTTACCGCGAGAATGGTCTGTTTTTTGTTTTTTTTTTACCGGTTGATTTATTCGTCTATATTTTCTACTCAGGTGTAATATGAAAGTTTCGAAGAAACCCGTCAAAGCCAAGAAGGCAGTCTACATTGTAGAGAAAATCGTCGACAAACGCATCAGCGAAACAGGTCGAGTGGAATATCTGCTCAAATGGAAAGGCTACTCGGACGCTGATAATACGTGGGAACCAGTCGAAAACATGAGCTGTAAAAAACTAATAAGTAAATTCGAAAAAGATCTAAATTCGCCGTCGAACGTCGCCAGAACAATGAAAAACCCCGTCGTTAAATTAGAAATAAAACAAGAGCCCGGCCAAAACATATTACCGCTGCTCGATAAGAAAATACCCGGTAAAATACCGGAACGTATTATTAGCGTAATAAATATGGGTGGCGAGTTGAAATTTTTTTTGAAATGGAAAGATGTGGATAAAATTGAACTAGTACCGGCTGCCTCGCTGCATAACTTGTGTCCTCAAATGGTCATCGATTATTACGAACGACATTTGAAATGGATCGAAGATGATTCTTGAGAGAGAGAGATTACCCACCAAGGGGTCGTGTTTTAAATTGCTATAAATATTTTAATCATTTTCGCGAATGTTATTAAAATCGTGTATTGTTTGTTGTTTTATTGTTTGGTGTATATTGTATGTACGTATGTGCCCACCGAATTAGTATTGTCGAAACGTTATAGATACCGACTTTGTAATTTGGAGAAGTTTTGTTTCATGCTGAATGCGTAAGGATATGTTTTAGTGTAGTTAGATTATCGCGTTGAATTTGATAATGATGCATCGAGCAGCCAATAACGTCTAAATTATAGGTACCTAGTTTTAATGTTGAACCTGTAATATTCAATTTATGTATTTATGTTTGCCATTAAAATAATAGAAATCAATTTTTTCGTTTACTGTTTTTAGGCACTGGTATCATTAAAATTATCTGCTTATTTAAACACCGATAGTGCTGATACCTACACTAAATTAAAAAACGAACGTCATTATTATGAATTACTTGAATTGGTAAACGTTGGAAAATAATTCCATTGTCAGCTGATTTATTTCTCGACGAAAATTCAGCCTTTCATCTTTCTTTCCCACCTCTTCCTTCCCCCTTTACCAGAGTCAGTTCTCCGGTTGTGGAAAAAGTAGTTAGGGATGGAATCAACATTTTTCGGGCTTCAAAAGTTATTAATAATTGCATGTGAAATAGGTAAGTATCCAAGGACTATTTCGAATATAGGTACCTACTTGATTACGTACACGCGAGCTCAAAAGAATTTTACTTACATTCAAAAGTCTGTAAAAAAAAAATACCAACTACAATCCAAATGATTGTTGACAAAATTTTTTAAAAATAAATTGAAATAAAAAAACTCGAAAATAACTTTTTGTCCTTTTTTTTGTTTTAGATACTCAAGTAGGTACCTACCTACTTTTGAGGATCGGCTTTAAAAGATATTACTTTTTGAAAAAAACATTGTGTTGTTTATTTTTTGCCAGTTACCCTAGCACAAGTACAAGTATAAGAAAATAATTTAGAGATGCGAAGAGCTCAAAAAAAAATTTTGACCAATTTTTCATCAAGTACCTTACGTCATTTTAAATTAAAAACTTTGAGCGGAAATTTTGTAAAAAAAATTTGTGAAGAACAGCCTTTATTTTCTTACAGTAAAATTAATTGTTCATTCTAAGCTATGCGATAAAAATTTCAATTTGTTGGAGTAAATGCAACGTTGTTAAAAAAATATATCTATAAATAAAAGTAAGAACCGACCAACCTGTTGCGTCGTATTAAACCTGAACCCACACGTTGCAGTTTCCACGGCGCTCTCGTGAGAAGTGCGGGGTTCACGAGCCTATGTTTTTTGTAAAAGAGACGAAGATATTACCTATGTTTTGAAAAATGCCTATGCTTCGATTTTGAATAAATTTTAATTTTAATTTGAACGAAATTTAAGCTTTTTTTTTTCAAAAATCAAAATTATTCAACTTTTATGCTCTCGATTGTATTTTTATTCAAGTCAATTTTTTTGAAATATGTTTTGAGAGAAAAAAAGTTTGCCTACTTTGAATTATGAAATACAAATGGAAAAATATTTTCGATGAAGTTTCTGAAAAGTGCTAGTATTGAGCAAACCGTTGAAAGAAAGTAATTCCTAATTTTTTTTTCATTTTCAATTTAAATGGTTTTTTGTACGAAATGGATTAGCTTGAATGGTAAAAATTTTCAACTTCACCATCTTCCATTTTTCTTCGTTTTTTTTTTGAAAACTGAAGAATTCTGCAAAACTGCCTAATTATGAAAAAAAAAATTATTAAAAAAATTGGATTTTTCAACTTTTGCCAAAATTATCGCGCAAAGTGTCTACATGGGGGTAATTTGACCTGCAGAAACCGAATTCGGCATTGGAATTTCCATTCGACCAATATTCACCCTCGTACCCCGTCGAAACTAGAAGTTCTCAAGATCAAAACTCACTTTTGGGATGCGGGGTTAAATAATGGTTGAATGAAAATTCCAATGCC
>FIZT01045520.1:1672-26431 GCA_900065295.1 Paracoccus marginatus
TTTTTTTTTTTTTTTTTTTGGGGGGGGGGGGGCTATTTTGAAAAAAATCTGTCAATCTTTCCAGTTTCATTTCACCTACACGCTTACAACGCTCGCAAAGGCGAAAAGTGAAAAAGAAACACGCCGCTATTTCATCACCGAGACCGAGGTTTGCATTTCATCATTTATACCGAATTTAACCGCCGCTTTGCAAGAATAAAACTCAATTTAGTTTTCTCGACGAACGACCTACTATAGCTGCCGTTCAAAAGCAATCTACGCAATACGTAAACTTTCAAGCTGGAAAATTGAAGCGTTTTTGGCTTTTTACGCCTTCTCATTTAGAAAATGAGAAGCAATAAGCCGCTGGCTGAGGCGGCTGCTACGTCGGCCTGGAAGAAGATTATATGCAATGCAGAAACGCAGAATAAAATGATCATTTCTTTGACCTTGGAAATGTATACGCACGTTGACGTCAAGCTCGGTTGGAAATTTAAAACGATTTTTTTCCCTCTCGGGCGAAACGAAATAATATATGACACCTTTTAATCAAATGTGCTGCGTATTGCAGGATTAGAAAAATTCCGAGCAGAAATATCGTTTCGGGCGAGCTTAAAGAACTACATAGATGGATTTTTGGAACCGGTTCCAACGTTCGTATACAACCAGCTGTCGAAAATTTCTCGAAAATTTAAGATACGAAAAAAATCTTTGGACAAAAGCTGTAGATCTCAAAAAATGGATGACTTTAGGCAGGAGAAATTTTTATTATATCGAGCTCAGATGATGAGTTATCGTGCGAGAAAATACAGCAAGGGGTAACCAAAATTCCAACAGAATGAATAACCTTTTTTCACGGTCAAAAAAAAAATTTTAAATGAAAAAATCACAGCTTCGAATAACTTTTCAATGCTTTTTTTGCATTTACGAATTTTTTGAGAAATTTTGGTAACCACGGAATCGGTTTTGAAAGCTTGAAACCGGTTGAAATCATCGTAAAAAAACTATTCTCTACTGCACATGACACATGACATGAAAGAAACACATAAAAATATCTATGAGGAAATGATTTTTATGAACTTATAAAAATTGCAAACCGGTTCAATGGTTCTCAATCTGAACGTAATTTTTAATTTTTCAAACGCAGTAAATGGAACCTTTTATGATAAAAACTTGAAAAAAAGGCACAGATGTTACGGGGGACTCTAGTCAATTTTAAATGAAATTGAAAATTCAGAAACCGGTTCAGTGATTCTCAATTAGAATCAGTTGTTGATAACTTCTCAAAAAGTTACGATACAAAAAAAGGTCTTCTATTAAAAATTGTAGAGTTTGAAAAATAGAAATGAAATCTTGTATTACATTTTTATCCCCGATCAAACTTAGGTGAAGAGTTCTCTTCTAGAAAGTACAGCAAGGGGTGCCGAAAATTCCATCGCAGCAGAACAACTTTTTTTGATGGCTGAAAAAAATTATAGAACCAAAAATTGAAGCTTAAAAATTTTTTGAAACATTTTTTTGCATTTTCAATTTTTTTTATGAACTCTGGTAACCACGGAATCGCTTTTCAGAGCTCAAAACCAGTTGAGACCATCATTAAGAAAACGTTTCATCTATCGACTGCCCATAACGTGAGAAAAAATGACAAAAAAATGAGATTTTAAAGCTAATTTGAATGACATAAAAAGTTTTAAAACCAGTTCAGTGGTTCGCAATCAATAATTAATTCAAAAACTCTTCGAATACAATGCAATAAATTGGTTTCGAGTGAATCGAAATTTTTATGTGTTATTTTCCCGCATATTTTCAGCTCTTGACAAAACTCTGAAAACCACTGAAACGGTTTTAAGACTGCACAACACGTTGAAACTGATTTTCCGGGGGTGGATTACGTACTTGTCTCCAAAACAGAACATTCTCCAACCAAAACTTGTGAAAAAACAGGTTCTCCTCAGCTTTGAGCGCAATAGAAAATTTAGAAACCGGTTCAATGATTCCTAACTTGAATTAATAGTCGATACCGTCTCAAAAAATGACGATACGAAAAAAATCCTAAGAACTAAAGTTGCGAAGCCTCGAAAATAGAGAATTTTTTATCATTCTATTCTGCACCAAAGATGAGCTACAGCTTGAGAAAGTGGTCACAACACTTCAAACTCCTCAAACTTCAACTTTTGCTCATTTTCAACTAAAACGAAAAAAAATGAACGGAAAAACAATCCGCTTGAATACCTTGTTTTCCCCACGTGCTATAATTTTTCAAATTCATACGACTTCAATTTCAAAAACGAAGCACCTCGCGACGAATTTTTCCACTCGTTCCTGGTCTAGGGTGCGGGGCCGATGGTCTCACACACATCGAGCGCATATTACGTCCCACGTGCTGCCAACATCTCGTTAACCTTGCCAAAAAAAAAAGATTATCGTACAACAACGTGTACGTACTACGTTCGTTAGGGAAGCACCACGTCCTCTTGAAAAACGTGATCGAGGTGGTGTAAAGGACGAAACCGCGGGGCCGAGTCCCAAACGAAGGTACTTCGAGTTTAATTACCGCGAAAAAATCCACCAAAACGTAAACCCGAACCCGGGGTAGTAGGAAAAAAAATTCGCTAATGCGCAATTTGGCGTCGTCGGTGAACGCGGCTGAAGCGGCGGTATCTAGTACGTTAACCTTTGAGCGCGTGTACCGGTACACAAACGTACACCGTACACACGATAGAGCGCAATTCGTGTCATCGATAGGCCGCGACGGCGAGCCGGGGTTGACGGGCGTGTTCGTGAAAGAGGCGCCGCCGTCGTATCCGCGCACCTCCCTACAGCGTTTTCAAACTATCGCGTCATAACATTTACTCTTCTTCTGGGGAAGAGCACGAGTACGAAGCGACGTCGCCGGTGCCGAAATTTTCCTTTTCGCCCAGCTTACTTACACAAAAGGCTCGATACAATAACAAGGTTGCTTGCACTCTTGCGACGAGAACGTTCAACCTCTCTAACCCTTTCTCGCTTTTCTTTTTTCTCCCTCTGGTATTTTCGTGCGCCAAATATACCTACATCAGAGTCCCAACTTGGGTGAAAGGTTATACGTTCATGCAGACCGAAGACTTCGAGTGTCGAGCGTGGTTTTTAATCTAATCAACGCAACAATCCGCTATAGGACCAAGGTTTCGCGCAAATACCCACCTAAATAGACGTTCGTTCACGTAAGTAAATTTAACGCTCCTTAGCGAGTCGCTGGGACATTTACGTACGAACGAGTACATTTATTACATACGCAAGCCCTATGAGTACCCGTGCACGTATAGCTATAATATTTGTACAGCTCACACGTAAGTAAATTACTCGACAAGCGCGCGTTTGTGCGTGTGTTTGTACGCTCGCACAAATATAACCACACCACAGAGACACCGGGGAGCGAGTCGAGCGCAGGCGAGCAAACGATGAGTTAACGCGCGTTTATCGCGATTGTATATAGTCGTTGACCTCGGTAACTGTCGACCGTTTAAACAACACATATTCACAACGTTATTTGCATTAATTACGTCGTCGTGCATTTAGAAATAAAATGAAGTTTGAAGAAGAAAAAAAAATTATAATATACGTATGAAAAGCATCGCATCGTGTAACCGCCGCACCACCCGTACCATCTCACTATCAAGCTCGAGTGTATTGAGATGTCAAACCGCAACAGTCGCACCAATTGCTTCCCAAACCTCCTCCGTTCTCCTCCTTCCTTTACACATACAGCTCATCCACAACTGTACGAATTTTTTTCTCTACAAAACCGAACGAGTAGGTACCAACTAGTGTGACTCATACATAAAGGTGCTCGAATCGAGCTTCATTTCCATCTCCTATACATTTGATACAAATGCTCCTGTCATGGGAATCAACCTAGCTCCTCCTACACTTCCTCAAAGCAGGTGATTACAGCTACGTATACTCGTCGCGCGAACTCAACTATGGGTAGAGAAACGAACGGTGTTTTTTTTTTATCTTTTCTTTCCTGATTCGTATGCGTATACCAGAGAGGAAAATGACCTCGAAGTCGAGATTTATTTAGAGCTAGCTGACGTGACGTGGAAGCTGCGCCAAGTATCCGGATATCTAGCCAGAGAAATACGTTGAATTCGTATTTCACACGCTTCATCGAATCAAGTTTTAGATTTGTTAAGGAATCTTCAAAAATTGATAATTTAACGAGCGTGTTTGAATCATACTTACACTGTGAATATTGATCTGAGGAGAAATTTCAATACAACATTTTTTGCAGCTTTTGAAATTTCCTAAAAATCTTGGCATAGGATAGTTTTGCCTATTTTCGATATAAAAGGCAGTAGGTATACCTTTTCTAAAATCGCAAAAAATCTGGAAAAATGCTACAAGGTAGAAAATGATATTTTTCCTTCTTAGTTTTCAAATCATTTGTGAAAATCCTTCGCCAATGCCAAAACACTATTTTACCAAGCTGTACCCCCCCCCCCCAGACCCCCACTGGACAATTTCATAAAAATCGAATACATTTTCGATGATGAAATTAATCGCGTAAACGAGCGTTACTTTTTATCTCAAAAAGGGTCACATTGCGATTTCTTCTGAAAATTACGGAACACGACGCGGCCGATGTTTACATCGTATGATCAAATTCTTTCTTCGAATTTGACGAATTTTTGCTCGAATCGATGAGCTTTTTTCAGGAAGGTATTTTTTCTTCGAAAATAGCCTCATTTATCGGGGGAGAAAACCGTTAATTTGCTTTTTTTTTTTTTGCAAGGAATAACCTGTAAGGTGAAAGTTGAAGTTTGGTCTCCTCTATTCTACCATCCTTCAAAAATTTTTTCACGTTTTCATTGAAATATTTATGATTCTAAAAAATTGAAAAAAAAAATCGAATACTCGAGAAATTGAAAAAAATTGAAATTTCATACTTCAACTTTCAAAAACACGTTTTATTCTCGAAAAAAGGGAACAAGAAATTACCATTTTTTATATTTTTCCAACAAAAATTGAAGAAAAAATTTTTTAAAAAATTTCCAGCACCTCTCCGTACCCATCTAAGATTGGTATCATCACATGAGAAAACGCCCCCGAAAAATTTCCAGCTCGATCGGTGCGTATTTGCCCCTACTTCGAAGCAATCTCCAAAACACGTATAACTACCGCGTATTTCCCGCGAGCTCTGGTGAGAAACGCGACGTACCTCGACGCGGTCAAAACAACGCGTATGTACAGGGCTTCTTAGTCCATAACGATTCGTTTGACGAATCCTTTTTGGTAATCCTAAGGACATACTCAAAACCGAAATTTCAGTTTTTCAAGTTTATTAGGGCTGAGTTGAGAATTTTCAAAAATTTTAAATTTCGTAATTACGCTCGGAATGGATTAAAATTTAGATTTCGTGGGGTCATCAGGGTACCTCACAAACATACTAAAAATTGATTTCATTTCAAGAACTTTTAGGGGAGGAAATTGAGCGTTATTTTTAGCGCGAAAAAATAGTCGCTTTTTCTGTCGTGCTCTCGTGGGGAATATTCTGAATTCACGGGCGTTACAAAAATTTCCCTTGCAAAGGGATAATCACACATCAATCGAGCTAAAATTGTGGTGAATTTTGTTTCATGTTTTGCCATTAATCTGAGGGGGGAGGGGTCCTCAAAACCATGAATATAATTACTTTACACCTTCGTCGAATTTTTGAGAAATTGAAAAAAAAAATCCAAGCACACTTCAAACCTGTCGTCTAATTTAAAAAAAAAAACAAGTCGACTCGTACCATACCACGTTTGCAATAAAAACCAGCCTCGTGCCTGCTGCATCGCGCTGGTAATTTCCTTTACCGCGCCGCGCCTTGCCGTCGAAAAGGAATTGAAAAACAACAACATTAGTACATGGTACATGCAGCGCATTAATCTATCAGTACTCGTACGTATACGTAGACGTACACACGATAATCAGAAACGAGAATCTTCACTCGTGGTTAATTCCACTTATCACACTTACAAATCCACCTTCATCTGTCGAGTTCGACCTTTGAAAGAATACAGAAAAAAATTATCTAACATCCGGCCACGGCATGGGCATGGGCAATAAGCACAGGAAGAGGTCTGCACAAACAGTCTGCTAATTACATCGCGTTAACTGGGCTCATTACGTCGAAGGTATTTTGTCCTCACAGCCCTGCGTACGTGTAGTGTAGCTGCTCTGTGCAGCTCCTATATACTCGTAAGCTCGCTATCAGTTTCACAGAGCTAAGTTAATCGTACAACACGCAACCGTAGCATTAAAAAATTATACAATTAAACGCGATAGTACTTGACGAAATTTACGAGGTGGAAAATAAACGACTTCTCGTAGCTGGTGTACGTACGACTGTAGGTCTACGTACATGCACAAGCGTATCTGCATTTCACAAACACACTCCAGAGCTGGCCAAGCTCAACCCAGCTGATCACCTTCTTCGCAATGTGCAGCTCGAGACGCGCAAACAACATGGTACGTAATTCGTGCATGAGACTGTACGAGTATAAGCAGTCGCTGGCTGACGGCGAAAAAAAAATATTCACCGTATTTATTCAAACAATATAATTATTCACATTCGTTCGTT
Source organism: Paracoccus marginatus (assembly GCA_900065295.1). Classification (NCBI taxonomy): domain Eukaryota; kingdom Metazoa; phylum Arthropoda; class Insecta; order Hemiptera; family Pseudococcidae; genus Paracoccus; species Paracoccus marginatus. Next base: position 8,256 of record FIZT01045520.1, read on the forward strand.
CGTTCGCATACGTACGAGTACGTTGGTATACATGTGTAATTAAATCATCTCCTTCTCACTCCCTCCCCAACGCTTCGTATCTCTCTGGGCCAGTGAACTATGCCTCGTGCGCGTTTCTACGACGTAATTTCTCGCACTACGCACCATATTTGTGGAGGTATTTTCGCGCCAAAATGTGTGAAAAAAATCCGGATCCAATCGAGGGAAAACTTCCAACACTCGTATATATTTACCTATAAGGATAAACTGCGCGTATAGGTTCAACGTGTTTTGACACGAGCCTTCCCCGCGGTCCCCGCCCGCCAACTTTAACCGCTCGTATATCTTCCTAATACGTACAACAATCAATTCGAAATACTACGACGCGACACGACGCGTTTCGGTTTGTAAATACTACGTGAACCTCACGCGCTTAAAAAATCGACGCCTCTCCGGTCTCCATCCAGTCTACGTGGACTTTTCTCGCTGTGTGGCATGGTATGGCACTGGTAAATGGCGCGCAAAAATTTTCGCATTAACGGATCGCAACGGTGATGCGCCTGCGCACAGCCACCATCCATCACCTCTCGAAAACATACGTCCGCTTTTCAGCAGTAGTAGTAAATACGTAGTAAAAAATGGGACGGTGATAAGACGTAAACGAGGTGCTATCTGTGGTGCCAGCAGCGGTATACACGTATGTACGGTCATTAAACGTATGATTGCGCTGGTCTTATCAAACGTGTATTGGGAAAAAAAGACAGACAGATACACAACTCCGCCACCGAGCAGATTGTTCGATTTGAAAAAACATAAAAATTACAAATACGAGAAAAAAAAAACACGCGAAACGCAGTTAATGTTGTGACGGGACCGCGGCGACGAGGTTCGATGAACTCTCAACTACGACGATATGACAACGCCGATTCGTAATTTTATTTTCCGATCGGTTTTGAAACCATCTGCGATTGTCTCGTTTCTCCTTCACGTAGATACGTACTTCTTTCGGGAAATTTTTTTTCCCCGACGACACGAGCCATACCGCTGATAGAAGAGGTGACTCGATGAACGTGCACGGTTTCGTAACCGGAACGATATTTCTCATTAAAAAAAAACGATATTTATAAACATGTTTTGAAATTCTCTTACTAATAACTCGTTAAAGAGAATCATTTCAATCGACATTACAGCGCGATACTGTAGGTCGTATATCGAGCGCACAACAGCATACGCGTAGACGCGAAGGAGGAAAAAAGTCATCCTACGAGCACACAGCGAAATCGTGCACCTCTCTCAAGGTCCGTCCGGACTTGCAGCCTCCTTCACAGAGGACCACGTATATGTACGCATGTGCAACGACAGATCGTCGTCGTGATCTATTCGCAAAAAGGTACCATTTGGACGCAGAGGGTACACGCTACACACACATGCACGGTACTTGTATCCCTGTGTCACGATTTCGTACCTTCAGGCGTGATTTATACCGCACGCGTAACGCGTACCGATCCGAATATCGTGAAAAATGACGACCTTGACACTGGTGGGCACCGGCGTTGGCTGCTTTGGCGACACAGCCCCTTCATGGCCTACCGGTCGGTCAAACCCGGAGCTCGTTTTGCCATATCTAGAGCTGTATACACGACGCCGCGTTTTTAATAGCCAGTGTGTACTATGCGTACGATGCAAAAAATGAAAAAAAAAATTATAGCGAGCAGACACTCCTCGGTTTACGTCGTTGTCGTCGTCGTCGCTGCTGCCACAACAGCCGCGTTCGTTTTTATCGGTAATGATTTTCGAATGGTGTGCGCGAGTGTGACCTCAATAAATTACACGTACACGTTGGTTATTTTTAGACAAAATTTTCGTTGTAATGAAAAAAAAATACACTACTGATAAGCTACGAGGAGCGGGAAGATATCAGCAAAGGAAAAGGAGGGGAAAGGCAGGGGTTAAAGAATAAACCCCAAACCTTTGGAATCTGATTTGCATCGTTGCTAATGATTTTTTACTACACTTTCCTCGCCTTGATCGAGCTCAAATTCGAGCAGATAACAATTGAAAATTTCGTCATTTTGCCAAGAAACTGGTTGCATTTTATGAAACGAAATTCGCGATTTTTCTCACTCTCTGGGGCTTAATTTTATTTAAAAAACAATGAAAAAAATTCTTCAATTTTTTCTACATATTTAATATCCTTCCCCGCCCACTGCGGGAATCAAGAGGCAAAGAAATTGGTTGTGTTTTTCAGGAACCACTTCCCTGGTTAGCAACCAGTTGTTGATAATTGCCCAAAAAATGGTCCTGCAAAAAATTTCTCAGAACCAAATTTGTAGAGCTTAAAGAACCGAACATTTTTTGTCCCTTTCAGTTTTTGAACCAGTTCAATAGTTCTTGAGATATTAGGTACATGATTTCGAAACACGAATTCAGGAAAAGTTCAAAAATTAAAGGTTTTCCCGTCAATCCAAAAATAATGTTTGATTTTCAACTTTTTAAATTTAAAAAAAAAATAATGATCAGCTCTTTTTTTTGGATTTTTATCATAAATTCAGAATTTGACATTTCGAAACGGGTCAATATCTCAAAAACCATTGAACTAATTCAAAAATTGCAAGAGACAAAAAATGTTCAGCTTTTCAAGCTTTGCAAATTTTGTTCTGAGAATTTTTTTTAGCGCCATTTTTTTCGGGAATCATCTATCACTAGTTGCGAACCAATGAACCGGTTTCAAAAAAATATCACATCTTTTTCACCTCAATATGCAAACTATAAAACAGTGAATCAGTTCCACACAAAAAATTTCAATTTTTTACCCAACTGCTTCCTCTGGGGACACCTTGTACGTGGGCATAAAAGCTAAAAATTCTATCATCGAAATTCAATGACCTCAACTCCTGATCGAAAGAAATACCTTGAATGCATTTAGAAGGGATCCCATTTTTATACCCTCTTCATCTCTCAACCTCTTCCATACAAAAAAAATCATAATTATTTCACATTTTTCCTCGAAATTCCTGCAAATGAACTTTAATTCGATAATGATGCAATATTAAGCACAAATTTCACGATTTTTCTTCTTTTTTTTTTATCAATCGGCGTGATTTATCTAATAAATATTGTAAAATATACAGCTTACCCTAATCGCTCCTATTTATTCAGTAATTTAAACGATGGAAATTTGACACTCACCTAAAACAAACAAATAAAATACATATTCGATTAGTTTATCGTCGAACGGATCACAGCACGAGTTATTTTTAGGAACACAAATTCGATAAATTAAATCGAAGAAATGGCTAATCCATTTTTCGAGCGCCTAAAAAATCCCAAGACCCTCAAAAAATACCTTAGTAATTCGTCGTCGTTTTTTCGCCTCCATCTGACATATCATCAAACACACACACTCGATGGCGATGTTAATGTCATTTCGTCGCGCTTATAAAACCACACAAGTTTTCGCTTTACGCATAAACGGCGTTATTAACGCTAACGACAATGTACAACCTTAATCTTGTATCATCACGGCTTCGCGTCTGCCTACGCATTTATTGACGCTTCGCTACTCATTAAACGTCGTCTTATTATAAAGTCGGACACTCGAGAGAGACGTGGAGAGAAAAAAAAATACACATTATCCGTCGTTATTATCACTCTGGCACTCACGCTAGCGCTTAGGTACGTAGGTAATATTCTGGCCCCGAGGTACTTGCGTGTGTATGTTTTCATAGCGTCTCGTTCGCGTCCTCGCTGGTCGCGCTTATCATCACGTGAAATCGAACCGACCAAAAAACCGTGTATAGAAAAAAGCCGCCCAATCGTATCGAAAATTAACGCACAATTACCGACATTTAATGAGCGAATCGAAAAATCTCGCTAAATCATCGCCGTCGCCGTCTTCGTATAAATATTATCGTTATCTCGATATCCCTCCCCTCGACACTTTGCCTTCTTCGTAAACTATTACTCATTTCGATTAACGTGTAGTGTGGAATAATCTGCTTAGATGAGGGTATACATATACAAATACACATAACCCCTCTATATCCGAATATATGAAATTGAAAAAAGAAAAATGCTGCTCCCCTTCTATGTATGTATTTATTTTCATTTGGCAAAACGGGGTTAAATACCTTTTCGAGTTCGACAACTCTTCAGCTTGCAGCAGTTCACGTGTTACGTTCGAATTAAATTTATTAATCAATAAATACGATACGTTTTATACCGCGTCGACTTGGAAAGAAAAAAGTTTTACTTTTTCCTAACGCGAACGTGTGGTGGACTGTAGTACATATTTTTTCGACGTGTACGCGGTACTTAACGTGTTGGCACGAAAGTTTCAAAAACTCTGTACATAAACAGTAGGTATGTGTGCGGCGAACGGCAGCGAATGTGTTGGGACGACGACGGCGTACAGTCTAGAACTTACGACGAGTACTTCACTTCCCTAAAAATTTCACCTTCAATTTAACCGCAGCCATGCCAACCTTTCCTATATAATTCTCGTGTCCTTTTGAAAGTTCACTTTATGGTGCTTGTACCGCGTGTCGTGTACCCAAAGCGCGCACACGTACGCCAGCGGCAGAAAACTTTCGCCTAGCATTTTCCACGCACGCGAATTTATCAAATTTATAAAGTTCAACGTATTTCGATAATAGACGAGTCGATAAATAATTCACCAAAATAATCGGCGTGTTTACCAATTCGACACGTGGGGCGAAATATCCTTCCGAGTGACCATTAAATCAAACCTGGCAAACTTTCAAGGTTTCACAACTCCCCAGCTTGGGAATTTCTGCAATTTACACGCGATGATATCGCATTTTCTTGGGAAAAAAATTTCCCAATCGGGGTAAATTTGGATTTCGTCGACATATTTGGGATGTACGCGAAATTTCAATTCATTTTGATAGGTCACACTTGGGTGGTTGGTGGAACGTGAAATTGACAACGATTTCGCAAGAGCACGGTCTTAAAATACGACGAATTTCATCGAATCGGAACATAATCGTGCGACATATCGAAATGGGGTAAAATTTCACGCTCAGAGCGAATATGCTGATAATTTTTGGTTTCGATGATTTTCTGTCATTTTTTACCCTCAACTTTGAGAATTTAGGTCTGAAAATTGATGTAAAATTGTGTTTCAACCAGATCATCATAATCTGCGCGAAATTTAAATTTATTTTGATGGGTGACACGAGGGGGTTGACGAAACAAAAAATAGGCGCCTATTTTGCCCGATCACACTGTTAAAATACATAAAAATTTCACCAAATGGGAGAGCAGTCGTATGACATATCAAAATAGGTTAAAATTTTGCACTGAACGCAAATATGTGGTTAATTTCCGGGTTAGACTATTTTTTTTAGAGTTTTCACCTCAATGCCAACGATTTTGGTCTACATATAGGTATAAAATCACGTTTCATCAAGATCATTCTAATTGGCGCGAAATTTCATTCATTTCTGACCGGTCATACGTGGGGGTCAACGCAACAAAAAATCCACGTTCATTTTGCACCACGTTGTTTCAATACGAAATACGATGAAATTCATCGATTCGGAGTATAGTCGTGTGACATATCAAAATAGGCTAAAATTTTGCCATCGATTCAATCATGCGGTTAAAACTCGATTTTAATAATTTTTCGACGATCGAGTTTTCCCCTCAATTTATCGCATTTCATTAATTAAATTGCCCCAAAACTGTCGTCGTACGCTAATATGTAAATGAAAAATGGCACATTCGAGCCTCGTCCAACTTTGGATTTATTCTTACTACTAGTGGTGCGGCGGCGTTTGACATATGGAAATAGTTTGGAATTTCGCGCCGGACACGAATCTCGCAACGAAGCTCACTTTTATCGCGATTCCGCTCGGTAAGGCTCGCACAATCGATAATTAACAGTTAAAAGGAAACGGTAATCGATCATAAACGAGCAACATTTTACACTCTAACCCTAAACACGTCACTTGAACAACATTGAAATGGCAATTTCGCGTATAGCATTAAATCAACAACGCTGATTCTACAAATAACATTTTCAAGGTTTCTACGGCCACCATTTACCGGGTTATATTTTAAAAAATTTTAACGCCTAACGTTTAACTTCTTTAATAAATAACTACCTCGTTTCGCTTCTCGCGCGACCCTGCATGGAAAAAAAATGCGCGACTTGTAGCCCGTCGTCGTACGTCATTTACAACACAAAATATACGTATAAAATGAATTTTAAAAAAAATCGCGATTATTAGTTTTTCACTTTATACTTGTACGTACAATACTACCGACCAAAATGTACCTACGTACAATATTTCGCATACTTTTCGGCTGGAAACCTTGCTTCCGTCGAATATTTCACTTGTTTTATTACAAGAATCGTGAATTTTACGTATCCATTTATATTGTACGTGAAGGAAAACGAGCGCTAAATATGGTAAACATTTATTCTACTTTGGCAGCGATTTTATGTATAACACGTTTCTTATGTAATACATCGTATAACAAGAAAAAACCCTCCGCTCGCTCTGTGCGGCCAAGCTGCCGGCTATCATTACTGTAATTTTTGTCCAACTATGTAATTTGTGCATAAATTTTTCGATAAAATATTACAGCCTTAGTCTGCGTCGACGTTCAAGTACCCTTTTCAAATTACAATACAATTCAACTGACACGAAAGCTGACGCGACGTTGAATAAAACCGCTTACATTAAAAATATGTTCGTTTTGTATTCTCATGCTGTATTATATGTACATACTCGAGTATACCTATAACGAGGAGTTTGAAAAAAAAACGCGTATATAAACATTTCTCCTAGAGCTTTTTCCTTTGGTTTTGCTTGTGTATAAGTATGCAGTTCCAGAATATACGAAACGACAACGCTGTTACTAATTTTACATTGGTTACGTGACGCGGCATAAATGAAAAGTTTCATTTTTATCAAGACTCCCATATTGTAGACCAACCCAAGTCAATCGACCCACACTCAACTGCACAGCAACTCACCAGCCAAGCCGCAACCATGGCGAAAAAGTTCAGCCAATTGCCATTCTATCCGAAGCGTAACGTATCAATTAAAAAAGGCCCAATCTCCACACCTATCCACAGGCGGATTATATGTATGGTACAGAGTTATGCAGCATGGATTCTCAACATCGTTCAACTTTGATCTAATTAAAGCTCGAGCTGAGCAGCGAGTGCAAAAAGGCGAAGGCGAAAACATGATAAATCTTATTTAAATTAAGTTGCCACGCTGCTGAACCGGAGGCATTCCTATAATCCAACAACTAATAAGCCGAATTCGTCGTCGCTGCAACGACCCGCCGAGATATAGGCAATTAAATTTTCGCCTTTATGTATATCAACACCATCAGCATCAGCATCAACGTCGCAAACGTTAAGCTGTATCCACGCTGAAGGCTTAAAAACAGGTCAATTCATTTAACACTACGAGGCACCCGGGTGCCCGAGTAATTTTCCATGAATATAAATTTGTTTGCGTTCTTACTACAGCGCACCCTAATTTGTCTTTCCCAAATAAACCAAATATCCATAAAGAAGCTGATCCAGTAGTTAAAATTAATTTTTAGGGTCGATATTATGAAATTCACGCGTCAAGTGCCGGCTGTCTCTAGAGAACGTGTCGATACGTCCATTGTTCGACAATCTGACCAACGCGTCCTTCGCGAGGGTGGTTTTTGGAACGTACAAAATTGGAAATTTTGAGCAACGTTTCTATAATAGAGTGCGATGCGTCGAATGAGAGAAAAATTTCAAAGATTTGATTTCATGTACAATTTTTGAGTGAAAAGAAGCGTGAAAATAATCATATTCCAGCAAACATGCTCGAAAACGCATAAAAATCAGTTTTAACTTCCATATTCGTATTTGGCGTGAGATTTCAATGTTCTTTGATATGTCACTCGATACCATTTGGTTGATTATGAAAAGGGTGATTTTTTATCCAGTCATCTGCCTAAAAAATGAAAATTTCCAATTTTTCAGAAGCACACCTTGTGACATATCAAAATAGATTAAAATTTTGCGAAAAAGTCAAATTGACGACTGAAAAGGAATTCTAAGTGAGATTTATCGAAGTGAAAAACACAAAATGCCAACAAATCGGCTGGTAAAGTCACTGAAACCAATTTTAACCTACACATTTGCATTTCGCGTGAAATTTCAATGTTCTTTGATAGGTCATTCGATACCACTTGGAAGATGTCGAAAATTTCATTTTTTTCGTACGATGTTCTGCGGAAAAATTGTAATTTTCGGTTTTCCCGAAAGTACACCTTGTAATATATCAAAATAGGTTGAAATTTCACGCTGAACTCGAATATGCGGTTAAAAATTATTTAGCTTCAGAATTCGCCAATTTCGTATCTCAATTCTCTTTTTAGTTCGATTTTTACCAACCGACGAATCCACTCATCATCTGGCGCTTCGATCTGGCCGCAATATAAACTTGAGCATCGTATTCGAACACGAACCGCAATAAAAACCTCTCGACACGCAACATGTCACCGTTAAAAATAAATACACGGGGGCCAGCGAACGATATCTAATTAAGAAACGATAAACACATCGGTAATAGCCTCGCTCCACCTCGTACCACATAAAAAGCCAACCAAGCCGGGATCTAATTCCAAGTTTAACTTGGCTTACACACACGTCCACCGTACGTAGACGTATATACGTACAATCGCCAAGCAATAAATACAGCTAAATCACTATTAATCCTGCACATAAAATAAACATTTACATTCGCGTTCGTAGCACAACACACCATCGTCGCCATCGCTTCGTAAACAGCACGTAGCGAATAAAACTCGTTGCTAAATTCAATTTCCCGATTACTTTCCTTATTTGCTTTTCACTCGTGGAAAACTGACAACATGTGCGATCGTATCCGTTTCTACGACACACATAATATATTTTTTTTTCTACACGCACGACCAATGTCACATTCTCGCCGTTATCTCTCGAGGGACCTAACAACGTAAGAGTACGTCGCATCGTACAAATACCTGCTCGTACCGCTGGTGAAAATCCACTCTGCTCGACCCGGTGGTAACTTTTATTAACGCCAGTTTCAGCGTCCACTTGGCGAATTTCATCTCTCCATACACGAGCACACAGTCAGCCATAAGCATATCGACCTTGACCGAGATTTGCGCTACAAAATCGCCCATCAACGTCGGTGCACTTCTAAGTTATACACCAGTCGAGGAGAAGGTGCGAAAGCACCAGAGTGAAGAATAATTTAATTAATACAAGCAAAACGAAACAGCAATTAAGCAAAGGTCTTTGGCGAGCCTTCTATATTTTTCGAATAGTTAATTTTCAATTTCCTTCGGTAAATTCACTAACCATGTTCTCGATTAAACTGAATTTTTTCTCCCTTCTCGAATCTCCTCATTCGTATCAGATAGCCTTGCCTAATACGAGACGTAAAAAAAGCTCGTAATTTACTCAGCATCCTCATCCGTATCGTCGACTCAACGTCTACGCAACTAGGCCGTCGACGTGCCGAATAAAATCGCCGACAATGTTGCCCGTTTATTCCTCCTCCCCACATCGAGCGACCCCTCGAGTTGTTGAAATTCGCGCGATGCTTCGCTCGCTAAAAATAAATCGGCCGAAAATCTAGTTCAAGTTCACGTTCAAGTTCACGCCACCGCCACACCGCCGCCGCGTCGAAAAGCCGCACCACCATCGGTGTAAATTTACTGTAGGAACAACCTGCTGATATTATTTCGAGTTCGTTTCGATTGAAATTCTTTTCCTGCCATCGCAACAGGCAGAATTTTTTCCCCAAGTTTTTGGCATTTTTCGCCGATAACGTATCTAGGCACTCGTTCAGTATCAAAATGAGTCACATTTTTATGGAATAAATATTGCCAAACAATTAGCAAGTAATTTTTTTTTCGCGTCGCTGATACGAGCCATTTCATATTCAAGAACCAACGATTATTTAGTAGGTATAATTTAACACCGGGTGCGTCAGATAAGAATTTTTTAATGGGCTGTTTTTTTGCTGCTCGTTATATCGTCGTTTTACTGCCCACTTTTTTCCTAGTCGTTTCGCTCGTGAAAAATGAAAAAAATGAGAAAATTCGTTCCCACATGGATTCGACCATTTTCCCTAACCTCTGGCTTTAAATTTCGGTTAGCTCGATGCTCGATTTTTTTTGATTTTTTTTTTCATACTCGAGTTTTTTCGCAACCTTCGACTTTTTTTTTTGCTAACCTTCGTTTTTGTGTAAGTAGATAGATCTAGTATGTCGTTAACTATACGATAGGAGGCGATTTTTTTTTCGTTTATCAAACGATATTATAGTTGTTCTTATTATCTGTTTTTTTTTCTTTCTTAAAATATCTACATGGCCTTACATAATGGTTCAAATTGTAGATATTTCTTTTTTTTTGAAAACTCGATTTTACACCTCTTGCCGTTTTTCAAGAAATGCTCAATTTTTTAATCATTGTGAACGAAAATGCTTGCTAGAAAATTGAACTTTTTTTGCTCAAATAGTTTCAATTTTTCATTTTTTTTTTTTTTTTCAAAATGAAATTCGAGATAACCTGCCATATTTTTGACACGTATCAATTATTACTTTTTTTTAACATTGAAATTGTTTATAAATTGATGAATAAACTTATCTTATCAATTCTGAGAAAGTGTCTTAGTAATTCGATAATATTATTAAACCGTCGCCATTCTGAAAAATTCATTTTTTCATACTTTTCAGTGGGATTTCAATTTCTAATTTGAAAATACTCTACCATACGCCATCGATGATTTCATCATTTTTTTTTCACATTTTTTGGCGACCTTGAGACTGAAGCAAATACAGACCAAATGAGCTAAAATTTCTGCAGAGCTTCTCTTCTCGACTTGAAAGCTGATTAAATTTTGGTTCAATTTGGTGCACTAGAACGGTTAATATTCAAAACTGAAAAATGTATCAAAATATTGTGAACGGTTTTTCGCAAATAACGAATGAAATATGCATCCTAGAACTCCCCCCTCCAACCCCCAATACATTAGGGAAAGTAAATTCAGTTCTCTACGATTTTAGTTCTGTCAACTTTTCTCCTAGGACTCTCTGTTTGGCTGTAAAATTGAAAAATATGACAAATCCCAAGGAATATCGTAGTACGAAAACGATACTGTATCTTTTTCTGCAAATATGAGACGAACTAGGCATCCTAGAGGAAATCTGCATAGATCATTGTGGGAAGGTAATTTAATTCTCTACAATTTTGGTTCCATTCATTTTTGCCATAGGACCCTCAGTTTGGCTACAAAATTGAAAAATATGACCAAAAAATGAATTTGAATTTTTTAGTTCTCATCAGTTTCATTTTTAAAATTTTTTTCGAATTTTAGCCTCATCATTTTTTTCCAAATTCAAATTACCGTATTTGCATTTTTTATTTTTTCACAAGGTTTTCATTTTTTTCCCGAATAAAATTTCAAGGTAGTCCGATACTTTTTTAAAGATAATGTAATTTTTTAGGAACCCATAAAAATTGATTTTCCGTCAGTCGCTTCATTTTACAAATTTTTCAATCCAAAAAAATTATTTCCTGATTTTTCAACAAATCAAATTCAAAATCAACCTCATAATTTGTCATTTTTTTTTTTTAATAAACCATCGATTTTGACTGAAAAAATTTAGAGCTGCGGTCCACCGCGAAATATCACGTGTTATCGTTCAGAATACCTCGATAGACAATTTTCAGAAAAATTTTCCACCGATAAGACTTTGTATTTACGCCGAATTAATCGCGATGAAAACTTTATCTCAAAGCACTCAACGATCGCGACTGAATAAAAAATAAATAAAAATATAAATCAAAAATTCTTCGTCGGAATTCCCATTTGAATGACTCGATAAGCTCACATCTAATAACTTGAATAATATATTCGTCGACGACACGTCTCAACGACGACGCGGGGAGCAGCGGGGAGATATTTTTTCAAAATAATGATAATTCGCTGTAACCAACAGCGAGACATTCGGACGACTTGGCATTAAATTTTATTTTTATCATCGTGTAAGTGCACTGTACACGCGCATCGCAGATAAGGTGGACGGTTTTTCGAACACGAGGAAGACAGCAGACACCAGGACGACGCGACTACGAGTATTACTAATAGATATCGTCGGAACGAAAATGGGAAAAAAATATTTTACCACTTGAGATTTTTCATTACTTCATTTGCAATGTAAAGGTAATAACAACTCGACACTCGTCGACGTACCTACATGGTTTTTAAAAACAAATACTCGAGTATGCATCTACGTCGAGTTCAATAAATTAACAAGTGATCGAGTGTACGACTGTACGACGTATCGTATAAATTTCGTGTGTAATCGAACGAGGAACTGATAACAACTTCAACGTTTTACTTATCAGTTATCAAAGCTCTGTATACTCGTCGTGAAACGAACTAGAAGGGAAAAAAATGAAAAAATACCCCAAGTCCCTGATACGGTGAGAATTTTTTTTTTTTTTGAAATTTTCAAAATACGAATTTCAAAACTGATACCTCTTTTTCTCTCACCCTATTCACGTCTCTCATGACGAGGCAGATTTTTCACTGATAAGAAGGACGAAAGACGAGGAAAAGGTGTTGGTATTGCGAATACGAGTGAAATAAAAATACATATTCAAAAACACAAGGGAATAAATTTGAATACGAAAATTCTCGGTGGTGAAAATTTTATTGATTTATGAATCGCAAATCTTACCACGGGACAGATTTAATTAGCCGATATAGGTTAAACGATTACAGGCCAAGAATAATTTACCACCACGACGGTCGTGTTTTCACAAACATACGTATCACGCCATCGACCATCGACACGATTCCAACTACGATGAAATAGGAGAGAAAAAAAAGACTATGGACGAAAAAAAGAATAAAAAAAAGAAACAGACGTACGAGACACGAGAAAACACACCACACATGTTAACACTTGGTTCGTAAATTAACACCAACCTGAGTAGCATCTGAATACGGTGTAGATGAATTTTTATCCACAAGTTGGCTCCCAAAGAGTGGTATTCCACTCGACGTGGGGCTAAGATCATTCCCTTGTTGGGGCACCATTTTTTAAACTGGCAAATTGAACATAACACTCCAAGAGAAAATTTACGTTAAAAATCAGATAATTACGAATAAAAAAATAATCAAAACGATTGACTTGTGAAAAAATTAAATTATTTAATTCACGAAACGTTACTCTTGAGAAAAAGTTGTACTAACGAGTGAAAAAAACAAAAACAAAAACAAACAAACAAACAAACGACAAAAATCAAAAATCGAATTACAAAAAAAAATTATTTTCGTAAATTACAATTGAATTGAAAATAATATTACAGAACTCTCGAAGACAACGCAAACGAGCACGTTTTCACCGTACAAACAGCTTAACACTACTAAACGCAGGTCATCTGTTCAACACTGCAGACTGCGAGCGTACTACAACTTGTTAAACTAAACACGGTACAGAAGTGATGAGTGACGCACTGATACACACATGGCAGCAGCATGGTTATCTTGCACGACCGACTACCTACCCCTCCATAGTGTGGACCAATCACAGCACGTTTTTTACTCGTTTTGCGAGTTCAAACTCGTTCATTATTTTTACCTGTGTACTGTAAGGTGAACGGCGCGACGCGACGTCGCGGCGCTGCCGCCAACTAAGTACTATAGCCGAAGTTCAGCGTTCAGCTGGTGGAATACCCCTCGCCACCCCTGGCTCCCGGTCCGGTCGCTTCTTCGCAAGCACGTAAGTATGACTTGGGGTTGTATTGGGGCTGATTGGGGGACTTTCACGGAATTATGTACTGTACCTTTGGATGGTTGAATTTTTTTTACAAGTACTTAATACTTACATATGTGCTACTGTCGGAGATGTACCACGGTTTACGCAGTTCGATTTCAGCATGTTTTTACCAACGCCATTGACCACGAGAACATTCTTAACGAACCGTAACCTTATGTTTATATTACCACGTTGGCGAATGAATTGGAAAATAGAAAATTTTTACGATATGAGGATGTGCCTCGAGAATATATGTACATAATTTATGTGACTCACGATTTGCATGGAATTTTCAAAAAAATTTCGAAGGTATTTAACTTATTTTCTAGAGTTCCTATAAGAATTAAAATGATCTTGAAATTTTTCTAAAATTTGAAAAAAAAAACAACTTGAGCAATCGTAATTTGAATTATTTACTCTCTATACAATTTCCAAAGCATTTCACAAGTTTTTCAAAATTTCTGGAGGTTCCAGTAAATTTTTAATATTTTATAAAAATTTTGAATTTTTTCAGAAGTTTATAAAAGCCAACTTGAGCAATTAAACTTGAAATCATTTACATTGTATTCAATTTTCAAAGCATTCAACAGTTCCTCAAATTTTTGGAAACTCCACGAAATTATTGGAACCTTTCAAAAATTTTCTAATTTTTTAAAATTAATTAAAAAAATCGAGCTTTTAAAGTTAGAGTGAAAACGACGTATTCAGTTCTTAATTTGCTGAAAATTAATTTTAGCAGCCACGATGTGAAGTTCATTGACCTCGTTCCGAATTTCAAGTCGATTTTGGCGATTTTTCCAGTCGTCTGGAGCTTACAGAAAATGAAAATCAATTTTTCAACATTGGTTAATTTTCCATCATTTTATTCGATTATTCAATTTTTCTGGAGCCACCCAGAAAATATTCCCTCTTGTCCCCTGCCCCTCGTTGAAACCATTAAAAACAATATTTTTAGCTGACACTGTACAAATATAAGCGCAGCACAGCTCCAACCTCATTGCAAAAAAATTTCTTCACCAAGCAGTTATACTTCTGAGCACGTACCCGCGTTAAAATAATACCTAATCGACAATTTTCATGTATACCTTATCTTCGACGTCGATTTACTTTAAATTTTTTATTTGATAAAAAAAAAATACACTCACTCAAGTATACCACCAAGGTCACAACTCGCGTCTACTTGAAATAATGATTTCAGCGCTTTACTACGCGATGAATTTTAATCATCTCGATTATCTCGGTCGCGTAGGTAAATATTGCATCTGCAGTTCTGCATTTTACTTGTACGTACGAGTATGTATACTCGCCAGATACATTATACCTTACGTACAAACGTAGACCAGAATCTAGGCTCGATCCTACAGTCATCTGCTGCCTCTCGATCTGGCTGTCATCATCGAGCAGATGTTACATAGGCAACCAAACAAGCGCGAAAGTGTGTCGAAACATCGAGTTCTATTTTAATGCTAATCATTGCATCGGCACATGATTAGCACACAGCAGCGCGTTTTTAAAACAGAAACAGATGATGGAAAAAAAAAATTCGCGAAAGTCGAACATCGTCGATGAATTTCAAAATGAAAACGAAAAAAAAAAATGATACGTATTCGATCGAAGATGCAAGAGGGGTAAGGAGATAAACGGCAGAGAAAAGACACACACACAGAGAGACAGAGAAAAAATAATTTATGTAGGTAATATAAGTAGGTCATTACTGCATCCATTATACACGAGCCAATCTAAAGATTAATTATCATTAACATTATATGCAAATAATGATAATTTTCTAAATGGCCAAGTACTTATGTACATTGGGATCGGAACGATGTAAATTTAAAGCCTGATGTATTGGCGCATTATATTGCAAAATCAATAAAGTACAATTTCTTCGAGAGCGTTTTATCACATCTCTCTTTCTTCTACTTATGTATGTAATGTATGTGACTGTGTACGCTGGTGCCACCCAACACCGAATCAATTCGCCTTCTCATATCGGCCTAATGATTAGTTCACTTTACAACTCCCTTCTTCTCCTCTTATAAGCGTGCTTTTATCGGTATCATTTCGAGAGAAAAAAAATTTACTCATTTATACGATTTCCTACGTCCGCCATCAAGGATGCCATAAGGAAAAGCCAACTCGACGAGATGCTTTTGCCATAGCACCGTACAATACACTACGTACAATTGCACGCGGAGCTTTCAAGTGCACTGCACACTTAATAACTACAAATAAGGAATTGTTGTACGCAATAAAATAAACATTAGCACGTTGATTATGAATTTTTTTTTATAATTAATTAGGCAATATTGTTAACGACTGATTACAATTCTCTCACAGCGGATTCGTTGTACTCGTATACATATACATACACGCGTATATACTTTGAAGCGAGCTTATCTCGCCGCTTTTATCACTCACAATTATTCTAGGTTATAATATGCGTGTTTTTCTTTTCCCGAATATCATATCTGTACTCGTATTTATATGAGTCACATTGGCCTTATCTCGGCCATCGTTTCGGTGACTTGATTTTTTTGAAATTGTCTTCCTCGTATGGTTAACGCGATGAAGAGCGTGTGTAATCGTGTATGTATATTGTATATTGTAGGTATGTGTAAAAAGGGAGGACCGCAATTTTTTCTCTTCAATTTTAACGACGCGACGCAACTTCAGAGCTGAGCTATCAATAAGTAAACCTCGTAGGTAACGCATTTTCGAGTGATAAGGACGTGGAAAAAAACCACGTTGAAAATTGTTCGATAATTGGAACCGAATTGTTTTGATTAAGGCTCTTCTATATACAGTATGCTTTTTGCCAAACTGTATCGAAGATGAGACGTGTCTGCGTACGTTCAGTTCTTGGTAATTGTCGGCGTCCGTTTATTTAATTTTTTTTTTTGATGAGTAGGTTCCTATAGAAAAATGTACGCGCAGTATAGAAAAATAAGAGTGTACATACATGTGTTTCAATTTATTTTACCGCATACTGTTTTGTAAAGAAGCCGAAATGATATCGTTTGAGAGATCGTAGTCGTGACCGAGAAAACATTGAAATTTCGACGGTATCAAAATCTTCTCGCAGTTGTATATTTTAACAATTTTTTTTTTCCAAAATAATGGATCAGATATTTTGTGTCCTGTTGTCAGAATTGAAATTGTTATGAGAACAAAAATAATGTATGAAAAAATTTTTTCAAGGGGTGCTCAAAACGATGGAAAAAGTACATATTTTGAAAATCGTTCAGTTAGCCGAACAGAGACCAATCTGGTTGTTGGTACCAATGAGGAAATCAAGTCACCAAAATTGAGATATTAATCAATTTACTAAAATTGAAAAATCAGTTTACCAAATTCAAGAAATTATTACGTCATTTTGCCAAAGTTGAAAAATGAGTTAATTTATTAAAATTTAAAATCGAAAAAAATCAAAAAATGAACTGATTTACTCGAAAGCAAAAATACCATAGAAAAATCGAAAAATGGATCGTTGATGAAAAAAAATCGATTCATCAAAAAACTAAAAAATGAACTTGTTTCCCAAAAATTGAGAAATAGCTAGATTGATCAATCAAATCACAAATGAATCGATTTAGCGAAAAATTGAAAACTGAATTAATAATTCACTATGAGGATTGAGAGATTAACTCCAGAAATAAGAAAAAAACAAGCTAATTGATCAAAAAACTAAAAACAAACTGATTTGCTGGAATCAAAAAATGAATAGAATCAACAGAAAACCATACTTAAATTGAATCTATTCATCAAAAAATATAAAAATGACGAAATGATTTGCTAAAAAGTTGAAAACTAAATCAATTTATTGAAGATGGAGAAATGAACTGACACTGATTCATTATTATCAAAAAAAAAAAAAAAAATGGGCTGATTTACCAAAATGGATAAATGAATCGATTCACCAAAAAATTTCAAGTTGAATAGAATGGGAAAAAAATCACTAAAAAAAATGGGAGTGAGCAGAATCAATTTATTGAGAATCAAGAAAAGAAACTAATTTACTAAAATCAAAAAAAAATCAATTTACCAAAAATTGAAAATAATATACTAGAACAAAAAAAAAATCAATTTACTAAAAAATTGGAAATAGAATCAATCAATTTATTGAGAATCAAGAAATGAACTGATTTACTAAAATCAAAAAAAAAAACCATGGTTTAACAAAAAATGAAAAATGAGACAATTCACTAAAATCAAAAAATGAATCGCTTCATCAGAAAATCATAATAGTCGGGGAGCCAGCATAGAGGGGAGTTGCACCCCCTGCCGATCCTCCGGGACATTTTTTTCTTGAAGGGGGCATCCTAGGGAACATTTTTGGCGGGTGTCCT